>CAUYRH010050290.1:0-112337 GCA_963574655.1 Perodicticus potto
CTGAGTGGTATCATATTGTGTGGATATACTGCAGTTTGTCTGTTTAGGGGTCTACTTTTAAAAATGAAATAAAATATATGAAAGCTTCAGTCTTCTATCGGTCACCCAGCACCATTTGTTAAGTAGGGAATCTTTTCCCCATTGAATGTTTTTAATTGGCTTGTCAAAGATTAAATAACAGTAAGTAGCTGGGTTCATCTCTTGGTTCTCTATTCTGTTCCATATATCTACCTCTCTGTTTTTGTGCCAGTACATGCTGTTTTCATCACTATTGATTTATAGTATAGTCTGAGGTCTGGTAGGGTGATTCCTCCTGCTGTTTTTATTTTTGAGTAATATCTCCTTTAACCAAGATAGAATCTCACTGGATTAAAGATTTAAACTTAAGACATGAAACTATAAAAATACTAGAAGAAAATGCAGGGAAAACTCTTAAAGGAATCGGCCTGGGTAAATATTTTCTGAGAAGGACCCCCTCGGGCAATTGAAGCAGCATCAAAAATGCACTATTGGGACCTGTTCAAACTAAAAAGCTTCTCCACAGCCAAGAATACAGTTAGTAAAGCAAGTAGACAGCCCTCAGAATGGGAGAAGATATTTGCAGGTTTTGTCTCTGACAAAGGTTTAATAACCAGAATACATAGGGAACTCAAACGTATTAGCAAGAAAAGAACAAGTGATCCCATCTCAGGGTGGGCAAGGGACCTGAAGAAAAACTTCTCTGAAGAAGACAGGAGCACGGCCTACAGACACGCGAAAAAATGCTCAGCATCCTCAATCATCAGAGAAATGCAAATCAAACTACTCTGAGGTATCATCTAATTCCAGTAAGATTAGCCCACATTACAAAATCCCCAAACCAGAGATGTTGGCGTGGATGTGGAGAAAAGGGAACACTTCTACACTGCTGGTGGGAATGCAAACTAATACGTTCCTTTTGGAAAGATGTTTGGAGAACATTTAGAGATCTAAAAATAGAATTGCAATTCAGCCCTATAATTCCTCTGCTAGGTATATATCCAGAAGACCAAAAATCACATTATAACAACGATATCTGTATCAGAATGTTTACTGCAGCCCAATTCCTAATTGCTAAGTCATGGAAAATGCCCAAGTACTATATCAACTCATGAATGGATGAACAAATTGTGGTATATGTACACTGTGGATTATTATGCAGCCTTAAAGAAAGATGGAGACTTTACCTCTTTCATGTTTACATGGATGGAGCTGGAAAATATCCTTCTTAGCAAAGTATCTCAAGAATGGAAGAAAAAGTATCTAATATACTCAGCCCTACTATGAAACTAATTTATAGCTTTCATATGAAAGCTATATCCCAATTACAGCAGAAGAATATGGGGAAAAGGGCAAGGGAGGGTAGGGGAGGAGGGAGGATGGGTGGAGGGTGAGTAATTGATGGGTCCACACCTATGTTGCATCTTAGAAGGGTATAGGTGAAACTTACTAAATGTAGAATATAAATGTCTGAACACAATAGCTAAGAAAATGCCATGAAGGCTATGTTAACCAGTTCAATGAGATATTTCAAATTGTATTTAAAACCAACACATTGCACCCCATGATTGCATTAAAGTATACAGCTATGATTTAATAAAAAAATAAAAAAAATATGAAAGCTTTGGAATTAGTAAGACTATACAAACTAAGGTGGATGGCTTGTTTGTTTGCATGATTTTTGGTTGGGGGTGCTCTAGTACAAATTTTGAAAAGCTTTGCCTTTCTCTAAAAGATTTGTTCCATGGGGACACATAGGAAAAAAAGAAGCTGGTGGTATTGTAGGAGAATGTTTGACTAAAATTTGAACTGAAACTTTAAGGCAACCGTCTGGAAGGGACTGCATGTTGATGACAGTTATGTCATTCTTAGCTCCCAAATGTCTTGGATCTCCATGTTGTCAAATTGACACATGTGCTTGCATATTCTCCACATTTACCCTTAGCTCAGGGCCCAGGGATTTGGCTTCTTTGAGTCACCTGCCTCAGGTGATCACTCATGGCTCTGTTCCTCAAACCTGACCTGCCAATCTTGTCTAACAGCTATCATAGACACTTTGAATCTGGTTTGCTTTGCTTCCAATGTTTCAGACACTCCATAGCCAGGTTGTATAAAACTTTTATTTTCAGGTCCACTGTTGTTGATCAGCTCTGCCCACTCTGATAACTGGGCTAGAACAAAATGCCTTCAGCACATATTTTTTAAACAAATATTCATCAACAAAAGCTATGTGCCATGTACTATAGTAGCTTATGCAGTCAAAGCAGTAAAACAGCACAGGCATGGTTAAGTTTATAACTAAAAGGGATGTGAGGGGAGGATATGAATAAGGAGTGATACAGTACAATCAGGACTATAGTAGGAGTTAGTGTGCAATTGAGAGAACTGGAGTCTCTTCTTTGGCCTTAAAGGGCTGGTAAGGGAAGGCTTTCCAAGTGAAAGCAACACTGAAGCTAAAAGCTAAAAGAAAGGTCACATGAACAGAGATTTCCCAGGTGGAAAAGTTGGAAAGAGAGAAGAATAATCTGTGAAAGGGAAAAGTCAACCAAGACCCCAGAGTGAACACACACATGGTGAGCTCTGAGAGCTGAATGGTGGGAGATGACAGTAGACAGGTAAGCAGGGGACAAATCACCATGCAGCTTATGAGTTATTGTCCCCATCCATTAGGCTGCAATAACAACATACCTTAGACTAGGTAACTTATAAGCAATGGAAATTTATTGCTCACGGTTCTGGAGGCTGGAAAGTCCAACATAAATGTGTGGGTAGACATGGCATCTAGTGAGAGCTTGTTCTCTACTTCATGGACATCCCCTTCTAGCTGTATCCTCACATGGCAGAAAGAGCAGGGCAGTGCTCTTCAACCTCTTTTATGAGGACACTAATCTCATTCATGGAACAGAGCCCTTATAACTTACGACTTCCCCAAAAGCCCCACCTCTTAATATTATCACATTAGATTCTAACATCTGAAATTTGGAAAAACATCAATACTCAGATTATAGTAATGATGTAATGACTTTGTCATCTGTCGCAAGATTACCAGGACCTATTGAGTTATTTTGGGAAGATGGTGGAGGAGCAACTCTAGCTACTATGTAGAGATTGGGGTGAAGAGAGGGATGTGTAGAGATGGAAGACTTTTGTTGGCTTGCAGTGTTTTGCTTTTGCTTTCCAATTAGGTAATGGAGGTCTGGAATAGGGTGATCAGAATGAGAATAAAGCAATGCATGAATTCAAGATATATCTAGAAGAGAGAGAGAATTATGATCAGTATATTTGCACTGGTTACAGGAATGAATTGGTACTTGGTAAATACTTTTAGTGCCTCAAGACACTTCACGTATTTCATTCTCCATGTCTCAGGTCAAATCATCCATGTAACCTATAAACCCACATATATCCCTAAATATGTAGAAAGAAAAATACAAGACTTCCCCCTGACCACATTTTCTTTCTTTCAACTTCCTTATTGTCTCTGCAACACTTTGGTTCTTGTGTATTGTCAATATTTCACATAGAGACATCTTGCCTCTCTAATGGTTTGTGAGTTTGCTGTTGACAAGAAACAGATTGTTAGTTATTTTGTGTTCCACATGATGACTTTCTCAGGATGGAACAATAACGTTTTTGTTGAATACCTGAATGATATTTGTCCTACAAAGCTTAACTTTTTGGCATTTCAAGCCCAAAGTATAAAAGGCAGTCAATTACTTGTCCATGGTGACAGTGTCCCAAACCAGCCAAAAGCAGTCTTCTTTTCTTGAGCTATGAATTCATAGAACTGGACACAGAGATACACAGTAAAGTTTCTGTGAAGGGGAGACTAATGCCCTTTGGGTAAAAGTAGAGTTCGGTTCATGTATTTGTGCCTTTTAACCTCTTAGTTGCATGTTTTTAATGACTTCTTTGTGTGTGGATATTTGAATCATTAACATAATTATCTATCTTAACATATTGTATTTGCCACCTGCTGGGGATGAAACATTGAAACTATCACTAGTAGCTCATTAACAATAACACTAGTCCCTCATTAACAGTGTTAACCCAATTACATGTTGTGTATCCCAGAGACAAATAACTGTAATTGCAACTCAAAAGTGATTTCATAAACACAAAGATTCTTTTTTTGAAATGCAAATTGAAATGCATTATTTGGATTTTCCATATAAATACAGGTTTAAATGAAACAAAATCGTTCAACCACATAAAATAAAAATGCAATCTAAAGAGAGGCCATTTGGAATCAATTGGAACAGAGCACATTCTTCTTTTGAAGGATTAAAACACTTTCATTGCTGGGTGTAGAAATGAAACAAGTTCCCAACAATGAAAGCCAGACATCTGGTAAGTGACATCTACCCTGGCTATCAGCAGGTAGTGATTTTCTTTTGGAACCATTCAGAGTATTGTCTGTTGCCTGGACAATGGAAGTCTGATGAAGCATTGATATTATCTGCCTCGAGGTTTTAAAGCTTCATTGAAAAGGTGGAAAGCCAGAGAGATTTGTGTGTAAAAACATTCATTATATATTTATATAATGTAGACATAAATAACTTTGCCACCTCTACCAATCAAGTGGAAGAGATCTATTTAAACAGAAGCAAATATAGTGTGATATATTTCTTTTACCAAGAAAATTACTATGATAGCAATTAGGCACAAATAGCCTGAGGAAACGAGGAAGGGACAGATCCCAGGAAGAAAGTCTGTGCTAAAGTCAAGATGTTAAAAGCAGAGACATTTCTTCAATACCAGCAGCCTTTCTTTATTTTTCTACTGATGGAAAAATACCACCAGGGGACCAGGGCCCAGGGAAGGAGAAGGAAGAAAAACAGAGAGGAGGATAAAATTTTAAAATTTATTGCCCATAGTAGCAGCTTCCAAGATTTCTCAGAAAGTCTCAGTTCAACAAAGGTTCAGTGAATTCCTAGTGCCTGTTGTCTTTCTCTTACTTAACAAGGCAATGTGGTTGATAAAATGCCTTATTTAACATTTGAAATGTTAAAACAACCAAACACACACAGAGACACACATACACACAGAGTGCTGGAAACCTCCCAGGCACTGTTAGGAATGCTGGAGGAGGGATTCTAAGGATAAACCCCTACCTGTCAGGAAGACATCTCTCTCATGTATTCATATAAAACATAGATGAAAAGAGAGCCTCGATTAATCCCATCACTGAGAAACAAAGTTCTGTGACCTCCGTCATAGGCTCAAAGAACATGAGCAATGTGGTTCTGACTTTGACACTTATAAGCTGACTGATCAAGGACAAAATATTCTCTCTCTGAGTCTCATTTTCCTTCTTTTTAAAGTACTATTTCCTGATCTATAGACAATTGTGAGAATGAAAAGGTGCAAAGTTTATGAAAAGTGCTTTTAAGATGGCAACCCATATGATGAAAATGCTAATGCCTTCCATGGGAGAGAAGGCGAAGTGGGAATTGATTCTGGCTGGGCACACACTCTGGGAGCCCCATCAAACTTTGCAGCATGGCCAGGGTGCTTGACTGCCCAGGAAGTGCTGCGTTTGGGAGTTAATCTTATCCTATGGATCAATTGTAATTGAGTTATGTCACACAGATTTTGCCATTTCTGCAGGAGCTGTTGATGGAAAGTCATTGGGATATTAGGTAGTCTTGTAACATGTACAATATTCAGGAAAATATTTTTGTGCTCAATGCTATTAAGCTCTTGGCTCTTGTTTTCCAGAATGAGCCCCCTTCGGTCTTTCTTCCTCATTGCTGAGGTCTCTTCAATGTATTTGTAGAAAATTAAGTAATTTGACTTGCCTTATCTTGTAGCCCTCTGTAATTTTGCATATGTATCAATTATTAACTTATTTCAAGTCTACAACAAACCTCAGGCACAGAAGTACAACAGGTAGTATTTCATTCATTTTCCTGGGGAAGGAAAAGACACTTATTTCCCTGGGAAAGAAATGGACACTTGCCAGGTGACATAGTGCTCACAGTGCTCATTTTCATCTTGGCTGTTGACAGAGCCAACAGAGAAATTGGGGTTTTACTTTCCACTAGTTTCAGAACATTGTCTTTTCTTGTCTGAATCCAGCACAGATCTGGATATTTTCATGCACAGAACAAAGTACAGGGTCAAAGAATCATTTAACTAACTCTTTTTGCTATACCATCACTAAAATTGCATTATGTTTCCCTGCAGTTAGGTTTATTTTTATTGTTTTTTCCCCAGAGTTGAAATTTAATTAGATATCTATTTTTCTACACAAAGTAAATGATAAAATGATAAGGTGAATCAAAGACAATGCTTATCTTTAAGGTCCTTCACATAGTCATCTTAAAACTATGACAATGGCAAATATTTCATTTTTTCTTTTGGATTAATATAAAGGTACATACAATTGGGTTACTTTGCTTGTGTTTTTTAGGTAGCATCTGAGTTGTGGTTGAGTCCTTCACCCAGGAGGTGTGCCATACACGCCTGCATTGAACCCATTGGGTGGGAACTTGATGAGCTCCCCAGTTGAATTTAATTGAATTTTTCTTTCATGTGGGCCCGTAGTTGTTCATGAGCTAGTTTCAAATTGCGTTGGGTACATAGGGTGCTTGCTTTTTCATTCTTGAGATATTTTACTAAGGAGAACATTTTTTAACTCTATCCAGGTAAATAAAAAAGATGAAAGTATTCATGTTTTTATGCAGAATAGTTTATGCAGTTTGGCTGGGGCTGGGTTCAATCCTGCCACCCTTGGTATATGGGGTTGGAACCCTACTCACTGAGCCACAGGCGTCGCCCCATATACCACAGTTTATTAATCCGTCCATGAGTTGATGGGCACTTGGATTATTTCCCTATCTTTGTGTTTGTGAACTGAGTTACTGTGAACATTTACGTTCAAATGTCTGTGTGATGAAATGATTTTTTTTTTTCATCTGGGTTGATGCCTAGTAATGGCTTTGTGGGAGCAAAGGTTTATTTTTGTACAGGTACTACTTTCTGATTTTGGTTAATTTTCTCTGTTTCTCTTTCACATACACACACCCCTCATACACCTTTAATGGTCCACTTGCCTGTTGACATGAAGTGATTCACACTTTTTTTGATTTGACTATAAAGGTTTTCCTTCCAGGAGTAAGATGTCATTCTTTTAAACTTGGAAGTCTAATGCATCACAGATCTCCAGATATGGGATAAAAGCAACTTCTTTTTACCATATTTGAGTCTTCAGGGTCAAGATATCTCAACTTCATTTCTTGCAATCTATTAAAAACAATAATGTGTAGCAAAGAGACCCTTAATTCAGAAATATTCAGTTTTACTTTTTCTGAATATATTGGAATGACAGTTAAAAAGAAAATTTGGAACTTGTGGTTCCAAATACTGTAGAGTTTGTGTAGAGTTTGAATCATTGTTTTTTCTCCAGAACCAATCTCAAGATTGATCTAGAGAATACTGTTTCAATCCCCCCAAAATATTACCTCATAGTTTGAGATACAAAAGCAAGTTTTACAGGATAAACAAGAAAGAAAACAAAATCTACATATTTTAATGTAATAAATTTCTCTTGGCAGAGTTTCAATTATCTGCAGTAGAAAGAGAAACTGGCTGTATTATGTCTCTGTAAATGAAGAAATATTAAAGCAAAAAACATACCAAGTGAAACTTTTTTTTAACACCTGGTAATGGTGAAAATCAAGATTTTGTGTGTGTATATTTATGTGTGTGTGTGTGTGAGACACAGAGAATACGGATAAAGTTGGCTGTGTTAACAATCTTTATTCTATTCACAGTTCTGTTAAAAAGCATTGTTTAGCAAGATACCATCTCATTTGATTGTCTCCTTAATTCTTGGAGGAAAATGTAGTCAGCATAGTAGTGGTGTGCAAATGTAATATCTAATAATGGTTTTGATGTTTAGTGAAAGAGAAGGGAAGGGTATCTGTAAGATTTTTTTACCTGCCACCCCTAACCACATCCTTGGTGGCAGGGTGACTGTATCTTGTGCTCAGTGACCACCACTTCCTGTAGCTCTGGGTTGAAATGATTCAGATATTGCTAACAGGTGGCATGACCCACCCAGGGTTTGCCATTGAGAACCTGCCAAAGGATTTCTATTTATAGGATTATCTGAAATATACTGACCTTTTTGGATTTCAGGCACTGAGGACTAATGTCATCTTGGTCACTACATATTACAGGTAGTCTTAGACTAAAGCCATCACACAGGGCAGCAAAATGAGAGACAAAGACAGGCAGGCTGAGTTCTGAATATGTGGCCACCCTAATAGATAGTTTTTGATAATCAGAAAAAAATGTCCTCTTTGGGTGAATGCTGAATGTGGCAAATAAAATGCCCCTTTGTACAAAGGAAAAGAGTCCTATCCTTCTGGGTAAATGCAGTTCATGCCAGAATACACAATTCTGAGAGTGGAGAGGTGGCTGAGTGCAAATGTGCAGTACACAAACTGGATAATCATCTACAGTAGCCCAATCTGTTGCCATTTCCTGGTTTCTTGGATCCAGCCAATTCTGAAGCCATCACAATCTTGGGCCTTGCCACTGGTCAATGATTTTTCTGTCTACTAATGGGAGTTACAAGGCTCTGGCAATCAAATGAATCTTGTGCTTAGTAAATGAAAGTAGAGTGTTGCACATGTCAGATCTCAGAATGGGAAATGGGTTGGGTCAAGATGGGGCATGGGATGGATATTGGTCAATAGTTCTTCAGTTAAAGCAGAGTAAATGGTTAAATTATAGTTCATTCAGGTTCGGGACTCAGAGAATAGTTTCTCTTGAGGCTTAAGTTTTAGATTTTAGGTAAAATTAGTTTGTGTTTTTAATTTTGTTTTACTTCCTAATATTTTGATGCAAAGGTTATGCCTTATTTTCAAAATGAATTGGGAAGATTTTCAACTGAAATGGAATCAACTCACACATATACAATCAAACTTACAGAGACAACTGTCTGGAACTAATCTTTATTGAAATAATTCATTGGAACAATTTATTCCTTCCAGAGAACTTGCTTTACCCAGTTTCTCTCCTTCTTATTAAGTAAAATTTTCCAGTCTTATATTTTTCTAAAGAATTTTCACTCTTTCTGATGGAATATATTTATATAGTCACTTCTTTCTTGATTAACCCTCTATAGACATTTTCTATTTATTGGAATTTATTTATGTACATACATTTATATATTTTTTAAGTTTCAAATTAATATGAGGGTACAAATGATTAGGTTAAAATGTTTGCATTTGTTAGGTGAGATCCCTGTTGCAGTTGTGTTCCACACCCAGGAAGTGCACCATATACCCTTACATTGTGCCCATTAGGTGGGCACACCCAATCTCTCTCCTTCCTCCTGTCCCCACTCACCTTGAATTGCATTGAGTTTTTCTCTTGTGTGGGCATGTGTTACACTGTCTACTGGCATCATGTTAAGTATTGAGTCCATTGGATACTTGCTTTTCCATTCTTGTGATACTTTACTATATTTATTATATTTTTTTAAAAAACTAAGATCTTAAAATTGTTTTAAGTATTCATGCTATTTACCTTTTAAAATATTTTACTGCTTTATTAACATAATTTCTCTTTTTAATCTTTCTTTTTAAAAAATAATTTTTCTAGTTTCTTGAGTTGATTTTATTGTTTCTTTTCTAATAATAAGCATTTAAGATTGTGGATTTTTTTTGCTGACTATTGATTTTGACACATCACTTAAGTTTTTGTATGTTGTATTTGAAATATTGTTACTTTTTAAATAGTCTGCAATTGTAGTTTAGATACTCCCTTTGAAGCAGAAGGGATTGAGGAGTATTCATTTGGCATATATTTATGTATGTCTGTGTGCGTTTACTTCCAAGACAGTGAATTTGTTTTTGTTATACTTTTATTACCATAAAATTTAATACATTGTGCTCATAAAAGGTAAGGGTCTCAATAAAAAGAAGTTGGAAAAAAGTTTGGTCATATAATCCTAGGTGATTTTATTGGCTTCAAGATGTTTTGAGAAGACATGGATGCTTCTTTTACCTGATTTTAAGACTTATTCAAAAAAGAAGGTTTACAGATGAATTTACGCACCTACAATTTACATGCTTTTTCAATCTCCTCCTAATGTCCATCTTCAGCCTCCATCTTATTATCCTAAATGCCTAAAATCTACAGTAAACAGCTAGAGTTACTAATAAATAAAGGCCCAGGGGAATCTTCTGAGAGCAGGTGAAATTGAGGGCTTGATTTTCTCTTTGTGATTGCCCATAACACCACTAATTAGATGGAATATTTCAATCCTTTCAAACTTTGAGTCTCTCCCAAATAATTAAATTTCCTTTAGTTCTTCCCTAAATGCACTGCTCAGACATAAAACTATCTTAAGTTATGGGAACTTCTATATCAAATAAAGAATTAGTTGGTTAAGAGGATTTTGTTTGGAAGCTGTCAACCTAAAGAGAGGCTCTCTAAACGACAGTGATATTTATTCCGGAATAGACACTGCCATGGGAGAACACGTGCTGCAGAAAACTATGCATGTATTCGGGGAGGTAAAAGGAGACATAGTTTTTAAAAGGATATGTGGCAAGGACAACGTAATTCTTTATGAGATAATTATCCTTGTCTACAAGGATCAATTCGAAGGGTGGCTCTTGTCTGAAGGTGCATAGGCGATTACTGGGCAGATGTCCTTACAAAAGTACTTTTAAATTGTTTATTGTAAGGTTTTGGTGGCCTTTGTGCAAACTTGTGGCTTTTGCAGAGTCCTTTGTGACAGTCCCTGTTATTTGCCATCTATGTACTAACACTCTCCTTTCCATTGCCTATCTCTGTTAGGGATTTTAAAACAAGTGCCTTCATTTTGATTCTGACAATTTTTAAAAAGTCTTTAAAAAATGTTTGGAAGAAGAAAAATGTATTTCCTAAGTTCAAAACTATGTCTGATCTAGCAGTTAAGTTTGTGGTTCAAAATCCTCAAGACGTAGTTTTTTTCATCTTCCTGGAATACTTAATCTTAACAGGTCATCGACACCCTATTCCCCGCACCAGGCTTGCAGGGGTATTCTAGCAGCTTCAGGTACATCATATATCATATTCTTCAAGGGGCAGAACATCTGCTCTAAGAAAGAAAAACTTTCCTAGAACATCTTTAATGTCCCTAGCAGATTTCCCATCAAGCCTCTCTGTCCAGAATTGTATGACAATCCTTTCCTAACAGTCACACTAAGAGGGAGCATGTAGCATTTCTTTCCGTAGTTAAGGGGACAAACATGGCCTCCCCAGAACACCTGGCTAGTTGATGTCCTTGCAAAGTCAAGGTATTGCCAAGGAAGATGGTTGTTTAAGCAGCCAACAGTGTCAGCTATGGGAACACTGATGTTTCCTCAGGAGGTCTAGAATAAAAAATAGATGAGGAATAGATACGTAGTAGTCTAAGCTTGGGTGACCCAGAGAATGAATATTTCACAAAAGAAAAAGAGGGGGATGGAATAAACAGTAAAATCTCCTACTATTCAATAAAGTTTATATCATTTCTGCTTACGTATTAGGTCTGTATATTAACAATACAGTTGTGTTTTGACCTGACCCACTTTGCCTTTAGTGTGGGAATTGAGGCAAGTTATTATAATCAATGACACATTGTTTTTATCTTCTTTTTAATATTTTGTTTTTGTTCTAATTTTGGAATAAGTTTTCTGGACCCACAGGATTTTTTTTTTTTTTTGCTTTTATCTTCTTATTGCCTTTATGTTTTTAAAAAAGTACTCCTTATTTCTCCAAATGTCAAAATCAAGAAGGAAATATTAACATACGAGAAGTTTAACACAATTTTTCTTCATCAACCTCTCCCAAATTTGTTAGTGCTTTGAGAGAATTTTTTTTTGATTAAAACTTTTTATAGCTTTCTCTATTTTTTTTTTTTTGTTATAACAGTTTTATTGAGAATAGTTAACATAGCTCACCCTTTTAAAGTAAACTATTAGTGATTTTTGGTATATTCACAAAGTTTTGCACTGATTACTGCTGTCTAATGACAGAACATTTTGATCAACCCCATGTAAACCTCATGCCAATTAGAGTCATCTCTGATCCCCCCTCTTGCCAGCCCCTGACAACCACTAATCTACTTTCTGTGGCCATTTCATATAAATGGAATCATACAATTTCAGCCTTTTGTGTCTTCTTTGATTTAGCATAATGCCATCAAGGTTCATTTCTATTAGAACATTATGCTTCTTTATGGCTGATAACAAATACTTCATTGTATAGGTATTCACATTTTGTTTATACCTTCTCCAGTCAATGGGCATTTGGGTTAACCCCACTTTTTGGTTCTTAAGCTGCTCTGAACATAGGCGTAAAAGTTTTTTGTATAGAGTCATGTGTTCGTTTCTCTTACATATACAAGGAATATCTGGATCATATGGTAACTTTAACATTTTGAGTAAATGCTAAACTGATTTCCAAAGTGGCTCCACTATTTTACATTCCCAGAAGCAAATGTTTGAGGGTTCCAATTTCTTTACATTCTCACCAGGACTTGTGATTACCTCTCTCTCTTTTTTCTTTAAATTTCAGAGTAATATGAGGGTACAAACAATTAGGTTACCTTGCTTGCATTTTTCAGGTCAAGTCCAAGTTGTTGCTGAGCCCTTCACTCAGAGGGTGTGCTGTAGTTACCTCTTTGATTAATAGCCACCCTCATGAGCCCCAGTGGGCATCTCATGGTTTTGATTAGTATTTCTCTGTTAAGTACCTTTCCATGACTTTATTCGCCATTTGTATGTTTTTAAGAGGAATGTCTGTTCAATTCTTTGCCCGTTTTCTAAAGGTGGCCTAAAAATGTCTTTTTATTGTTGAATTGTAATAGTTCTTTACAGATTCATTATACAAAATCCTAACCAGATGTATGTTTTGACAGTTTTTTCTCTCAGTCTGTGGGTTATTTCTTCACTTTCTTGACTGTATCCTTTCCAGTTCAAAGTTTTAAATTTTGGTTAGGTCCAATTTATCTATTTTTTCTTTGATTGCTGGGCATTTGGTGTCATGTCTAAGAAATTATTGTTTAGTTCACGGTTATAAAGATTTATGCCTAGGCTTTTGTATAAAAGTTTTATGTGTATAATTTTACTTCTTGCATGTGGGCAGTGTTGTATTAAAGTGCTTTCCGCATTCTGCATGTGTTTATTTCATTCACTTGTTTTCGGTATCGTACTCCTACCCTTAACTGGCCAAATTTCTCTAGTTTGAAAACTACTTGTTTTTGCTCTCTTTAGAGGATAAACCTTTCCTCTTCTGCCAGAATTGGAGAAGGAAACACATCCAGTTGCCTGAAGTAGGGATGATGATTAGGCAGTTAACAGCTTCGTTAACAAACTTTAGCTAACTTTCTTCTTCATAGCCCAATCTCCACCGCTACTTCAGAGGCATTAGATGGCATCAATACTTAGGATTCCCAGGTATAATTAACTTATTGTTTGAATTGGGAGGTTCTGTGCTTTCCTTACAGTTTCTTCGGGGTTTAGCACTCTCAGGTCTGGCAAGTAAGATCTTTCTTGTCTATTTACATTTCCATCTTAGAACTTGCACTGCTATTTTATTTTTTTCTGATTTTCCTTTTGGTCTTTAGTCTTAACAATATCCACCCTGGAGTTTCGGTAAATGTTCAGAAATGCGTAAAAGTAAATGGCTGTTTTCGCTCTGCCATCTTTATCCAGAAGTCTGAAGAAGTTTGGTTTGAAATCAAGTGATTTCTTTTATAAAGCAAATTTGAGTTGTGCTGTGAGAATTTTTCTCTTGTTCTGTTTGCTTAATAGTCAATGTCAGTTCCTTTCACATTCAGTCTTTAAGTTTTCTGACCAGTTCAATTTCCAAAGTTGTGGTGAATCTCCATTAAAAATTGCCTTTACAGATATTCTTGTGATAGGTTGAAAGGGGCTGTATCACAGTCAAAGAACATATTGAACTGGAAAGCATTAATTTTGTTTAGAACACTGTGTGGCTTGACTGGGTGCAAAACTAAAATCACTAATGGTGGCCTTAAATACTATATTCCTTAAGAGAAAAGGGATTTTGTTGCATTTAAGAGAATGACTTTCCTCATCCTGTGAGGCCCATTGCAGTACATTCAGATCATCGTATCTCAGGTGTTTGATGAACGTACTTGGGCAGCTACTTTTCTGAGAGCTGTTCTTACAATAGAACTCATCCAAACAGAAGTCTGTAGACATTGTGTCCTGCTCACTCCTAGACAATATCACTCAATTTCCTAACCCTAAAATACTATTCATTAGATGATACTTCCAAGACTTATCACTCCATCTCTGACCACTTCATTACATTTAGACTTATTTTTCCAACTACTTGGATGCTTCATGGATGTCTCAGAAAGGAACTTAATTCTGTCCCCCCTCAACCTGTTCATTCCAGTGTTTTCTTCTGAGTTGGTAAATGACTATATCAATTACCCTATTACTCATGCCCAAATCCTAAGAGTAATTTTTCCATGGTGATCAATTATCTTGGTTTGCTTGAGATTGGAAAACCTTTCAAGATATGAAACTTTTGGTGCTAAAGGCAGCAAAGTCTTAGGCAAACTGGGATGAGTTAAATATCTTAAATTATCAGTTCCTACTTTTACCCAATCAAGAACACAGCTATGTTATTAAATATGTGAATGCTTTGAATGAACAAATGATGGTTACCTGACCATATGCTATCTTAGAGAATAACAGGAAGAGGTCATTTTAAACTAGAGGCAAGCCACAATCTGAGATCTGTCTCTTTTGTAATCATAAAGCCAAAAGTGGAGATGTTGGGAAAAACTGGGACTTTACACTGAAAAATAGCAATCAACTACTGAATTGGGGAAGAGTTGTGAATTTGAAATCACTTATTTTCTTATTCTTTCAAAATTACTTCAAATTTTGTTCTGTGCAACAGCTTTCAATTCAATAGAGTACTGTCTATCTGGAAGAGATTCCCCAGAATGCTCTGTGTGTGTTATTGGAGCTAAAATTGAGAGAGTTAGCTTTCTTCCTGTGGTTTAGTAGTAGCAATAAAGCCAACAAGAATGAATGTTTTGTTTTCTTTTTTTTTTTGACTCTTTATATTTTTTAATATTACTTTATAATATTAAGGAAATACAAGTGTTTTTGTTACATGGATGTCTTGTATAATGCTTAAGTTGGGGCTTTTGGTGTGCCTGTCACCAAAGTAGTGTTAATTGTATTCCACATTTACCCTCCCTCTCTTCCATCCTCCTCCCCTCTTCCTGGTTTATCATGTTTTTTGTATCACTTTGTACCCATGTGTATTCATCTATTAGCTCCCACTTATTAGTGAGAGTGTATGATATTTGGTTTTTCATCCCTGAGATACTTAAGATAATACTCTCCTAGTATCCAATTCCATCCAAGTTCCTGTACATGACATTATTTCATTCCTTTTTATGGTTGCATAATACTCCATGTTGTATATATTATATATACATACATGTGTGTGTATATTTCACAATTTCTTTACCTACTTATAATTGAAGGACACTTATGTTGATTTCATATCTGCGCAGTTATGAATTATGCTGTGAAAAACATTCAAGTGTAGGTGTCTTTTTGATAAAATGACTTCATTTTCTCTGGGTAGAGCAGTGGGAGTGCTGGATGAAATGGTAGATCTACCTTTATTTATTTGAGGAATCTCCATACTGTTTTCCATAGAGTTTGTACTGATTGGCAGTCCCCAAAACAGTATATACTGCTTCCTTCTCTCTACATCTATGCAACATCAATTTTTTTTTACATTTTAGTAGTGACTATTTGGATAGGAGTAAGGCATTTTCTCATTGTAACTTTAATTAAATTTAATTCCCTGACAGTGCCAGGGAAATGCAGGGTGGTCCTGTGTTGCCCATAGCGTGCTCATGTGGGCTTAATGTCTCTCTGCTTCAGGGTATGTCCTGCTCTGCTGGAGCAGCCAGGAAAGCAGCACCTGGGGTGGGAGATGGGCTGGCAGGGTCATGGAAGGTGGGTGTGGTAGGTGCAACAACAGAGGGAAAGCAGCTGCTCTTATCAGCTGTCCCTTGGTGTCCCATGTGACAGCAGTGGGTGGGGGAGGAAGAGTCTGAATGGGGGAGAGCTGGAACTCTGCTCCTCTTTGTTCCTCTGCCTAGAAGGCAGGCCCTCAGAATATCTAAGTCCTGGGGTCACCCATTTCCCCCATTTCCCCACTGGCCCCTGTGGTCACTACAGTCTGAGAAGGAGTTAGGAAATGTTTATGTGGGGACCAGTGATGTGAAAACTGAAGGGCTGGAGCTCCCTAGGGAGGACAAAGGCATATGAAGAGTGGAGAAGCTGTATGGTGCCCACTGCCTCAGCTTGGGTGTGGTGACAGGGAGTGACCCCTAGGGGGCTGGCAGCCTGGTGCTTTGATTTCAAGAAGCTCCCGGTTTCCTGGTGGGAGCATCTTTTGGGCTTGTGAGTGTAGAGATGCTCTCCAGCAGCTGGGGAGCCTGCTGACAACCAGAGGTGTGATGGGAGGAGAAACAAAACCCACACCTGCCCTTTCCAAGGGAGGAAAGTTTCTTGGGGGTTGATCTGTGCCCAAATCTAAGCTCCTTCTCATCCCCCTTTGCATCTTCTTCCTCTGATATCTTTGGAAGGTTCTGGCATTTTTGCCTCAAAATTACACCTGAGCTACATTTTTTTTCTTTAAAACTTTTCCTTTGCTCTGAGACAATTTCACAACCAGTGTCTCTAGTCAGCCATCTTGTCTCCACGACCAAATCTTTTGTTTCCTAGTCATGCGAATCCAACTCCAACTGGTTAGAATCCAAAAAGGAATTATTGGTAAAAATTTATTTATTAAATAGTAATTAACTTCTGAGTGACAGGTTCTCTTTTAGAGACTGAGGATAAAACAACGAATAATTTGCATTTCTCTGATTATTAGGGACAATGAGCATTTTTTCATATGTTTGTTAGCCATTTGTCTATCTTCTTTAGAGAACATTCTATTCTTCTCTCTTGCCCATTGATATAAGGGATTGTTGACTTTTTTCATGTTGAATAATTTGAGTTCTCTATAGATCCTACTTATCAAGCTTTTGTCAGATTCACGATATACAGATATCTTTTCCCATTCTGATGGTTGTCTATTTGCTTTAGTTGTTGTCTCCTTAGCTATACAGAAGCTGTTCAATTTAATTAAGTCCTATTTGTTTATTTTTGTTGTTGTTGTTACAATTACCCCTGAAGTCTTCTTCATAAAGTCTTTCCCTATTCTGATAACTTCATTTTCCCCACTGTTACTTAGAGGATTTTTATTGTTTAATGCCTTATATTTAGATCTTTTATCCATCTTGAATCAATTTTACTGAGTGGAGAAGGGTGAGTGTCCCATTTTAGTCTTTTATATGCGGTTATCCAGTTCTCTCAGCACCATTTATTGAACAGGGATTCTTTCCCCCAAGATAGTGCCTAACCCCAGTGAGAATAGCCCACATCAAGAAATCTTGAAGCTGCAGATGCTGGTGTGGATATGGAGAGAGTGGAACACTCTTACACTGCTGGTACAAACTAATATAACCTTTTTGGGAGGAAGTGTGGAGAATCCTCAAAGAACTCAAACTAGACCTCACATTTGATCCTGAAATCCAATTACTGGGCAACTACCCAGAAGAAAAAAATCATTTTATCATAAGGACATTTGAAGACTGTTTATTGCAGCTTAATTTGCAATTGCCAAACCATGGAAACAATCTAAATGCCCACCAATCCAGGCATGGATTAACAAGCTGTGGTATATGTATACCATGGAATACTATTCAGCTACTAAAAAAGATGGAGACTTTACATCTTTTGTATTAACCCTGATAGAGTTGAAACACATTAATCTTAGTAAAGTATCACAAGAATGGAAAAGCAAGAATCTAATGTACTCAACTCTGATATATGGACAATTGATGACCTAGAACACATCATTTTCCCTAGAACATTTCCCCTAGGATGGGGAAATGTGGGAGTGGAGAGAGGGAAGGAGGAAGGGTGGGTGGAGGGTCATGGTGTGTGACACACCTCTTGGAGGCTGGACATAATTATAGGAGGGATTTCACCTAACAAATGCAATCAGTGTAACCTAGTTCTCTGTACCCTCAAAAAATCCTCAACAATAAAACAGAAACAAAAACAATGAATAAGACAGAATATCTTATCTGTTGGGAGAATCTGTATGATTTACAACCCATGTACAAATAGACTAGTATTATTATGAAAAAGTCAATGTAATAGAGAGTTGAGGGATAAATTAGTAATATAAAGGGAGTTAGAAGCAAAGGAAAGGAGCTTCTGTCTTAGATAATGTCGAGAAAGTCTCTCTGTAAAAGCAATCATTGAGCAGAAACCCAAAAGAGGAAGAGGAGTGAACAGGGCAAAGGTCTCAGGAAGGAAAAGTCCAGGCAGAGGGAAGAAAGCAACAAGGACCTGCTTTGGGAAGAGCAGGTTAGTTAAAGTGAGTAGGGGGAAGAAACGGAGCATGAGCTAGGGAGACAGTGGGAGTAAAATCACTGCAGGCCTTTAGGCTGTGGAAAGGACTTTGGATGTCTTTTCTGTGTGATGGGGAGCCAAAAGGGAATTCTGACCCCTGGTTGTGTTGTGAAGAATGTACAATAGGAGACAAGAGTGGAAGAGGGGCCTTCCTTTTAGAGGTTCCTCTGTTCATCCAGATGACAGATGATGTTGGCTTGGACTAGTGTGGTAGAGGCGAAGTTGAAAACAGGGATTCAGAGTCCACCTCTGACCAAAAGAGACCCCAAAGAATGTATTGATACATTGGGTGTGGGCTGAGAGAGAAAGAAGTAAAGTATGAATCTGAATTCTGACCTGAGGATCTTAGAATGAATGAAGTTGCCATTTGACTGGCCTATGTGGGAGGAATACCTGGGCAGGAGAAGGATTTTGTTTTGGACCTGCTGAGTTGAGAATCCTATCAGATGTGTAAGTGGAAATACGGAGCAAGAAGTTAGCTAAACAAATCTGGAATTCCAGGGAAACACTGGGTCAGAGACATAATTTGGGAGATGTCTGTGAGGAGATGGATGGTACTTATGGCCAGGAGATTGGGTGAGATAACCTAAAAAGTGATAGGACGTGAGAATTGAGACTTGGGAGGCATTAATCATATGGTGTCTGCAAAGCACTAAGAGTGAGAGTTATTTAGTGAGTATTAATAACAGTATGTGTTATCTAAGTGTTTGTTAAAGAATAAATAAAAAGATAACCTCATCATTTAGAGATCTGGCAATAGAGTCTGAGAAGGAGCAGCCAGAAAAGCAGACAAAAAGAACCGGGGAAGTACAGCTTCACTGAAGCCCAAAGAAAAAAGTTACTCAGGCAAGAGGATGTTATGAACTTTTGTTAAAAGATACTGAGAGATTAAGTAAGATGAGACCACAATAACTGTCTGGTACAACTAAATTAGATAGATCATAAGGGAGAGGAAAATGTAGGCATTGGGCCTTAGGCTGAAGAGAATAACAACACATTCTTTGGAATCTCTTTCGGTCAGAGGTGGACTCTGACTCCCTGTTTTTACCTCCAACTCTGCCACATTATAGGGTGGGTTCCTGCACCCTGGAAGGCACCTAGCATGGGTTATTGGAAGAGCCACATCTTAATGCCTGTTGCCTCAGGAGCCTGAGCAAGGAACTCTCTACAAAGGAAGTAGAGCCATCTGCAAAGCTGCTCAGCTCCAAATGGATGACAGTGACTTTGGCAGCTAGCTGGGCAAATGAGATTCTGTTCTAGTTCCAACCACAGTCCTGGACAGATGGAAAAATGCAATGCCAAGGGTGCATCTTGGAGCTGCAGCAACAATAGCTGCCACTGTCACTGTGGGCTAAGAAACCACTTTTGAAAAGGGTCTTTATGCTGGGAGGTCCTGGATGATATCAGATAGGCTGAGAGTTGAGCACGATTTAATTTAACTTTTACCAAATAAAGACATGCATATTATTGACAGTTTAAGTGTGCAGTGAAGCAATTTGCATCTAGCAGACTGATACCTCTGCCCCTATAATTGCATAGTCTCGTGAGAGCTCCAACATTGCTTCTCTATGTCTGTGGCGGAGCAATATATTTACTGTTTCCCCTGCTGGGATGATCTCAGTCTCAGGGGCTACTTTCTCCTTTAAGGTGACTGAGAATGATCAGAAGTGAGCGTGCAATTGGCAGGTCTCTCAGGTACAGATGTGTGTCATGCACATTTGCTTCTAACAAGTCTGTTTCCTGTCAATATAACCTTCCGTCAGCATCATGGAAAAAATGTTTTCAAGCTGAACCCTATGATCCATTGTCTCTGTATGAGTTCTCATGTCTGCTGAATATGCCAGTCCCCCATGAAACTACTAAAGGTATCTTTATTACAAGAGGCAAATTTGTATCTAAGGATTGTGTAGTTATGTTATCTTGAACAGTCTCAGGATTTATCATAAAGTTCTCCCAAAGTCTGGCAGCATAGAATTTCTGATCTTAAAGTTGTGGGGCATGGCAGCTAAGCATTTGATGACATTGCAACAGTTTTTCAGCTGAGCATATCAAATGCACACATAAAAGATTGTGTGGAAATATCTACATTTTAAGCTTTTGGTTTATACTATATGTATAATGTATGTATGCATATACATATTTAATGTAATTACTTTATGTTCATTCTAGGTGTTCTGGTGCTTGCTTTTTATTCTGGTGACTGAAAGAATAAAGTACTTTATTTTTTATTTTTTTAAAAAATCATAGCTGTGTACATTAATGCAATCATGGGACACAGTATGTGGTTTCATATACAATCTGAAATATTTTCATCAAACTGGTTAACATAGCCTTCATGGCATTTTTTTGGTTATTGTGTAAAGATCTTCGTATTCTGCATTCAGTAAGTTTCATCTGTACCCTTCTAAGATGCAATGTAGGTATGGTCCCACCAATTACCCTCCCTCCACCCATCCTCCTTCCTCCCTTGCCCATTTCCCCATACTCTTGTGCTCTAATTGGGTTATAGCCTTCATATGAAAGCTATAAATTAGTTTCATAGTAGGGCTGAGTATATTGGATACTTTTTCTTCCATTATTGAGATACTTTGCTAAGAAGAATATGTTCCAGATCCATTCATGTAAGCATGAAAGAGGTAAAGTCTCCATCTTTTTTTAAGGCTGCATAGTATTCCATGGTGTAAATATACCACAATTTATTAATCCATTTGTGGGTTGATGGGCACTTGGACTTCTTCCCATGACTTAGCAATTATGAATTGGGCTGCAATAAACATTCTGGTACAAATATCTTTGTTATAATGTGATTTTTGGTCTTCTGGATATATACCTAGTAGGAGAATTATAGGTTTGGCAGGTCTCTTTTTAGATCTCTAAGTATTTTCCAAACATCTTTCCAAAAGGAACGTATTAGTTTGCATTCCCACCAGCAGTGTAGAAGTGTTCCCTTTTCTCCACATCCACGCCAACATCTCTGGTATTGGGATTTTGTGATATGGGCTAATCTTACTGGGTTAGATGATATCTCAAAGTAGTTTTGATAAAATTATTTTAAAATTTTTATTTCTGTTAAATTTTACTTTTTGTTTTACATTTATTAACACAGTAAATGACCTATACAGATGTAGTCCTGGTCTTGTAGGCACCATATTACATTCAGAGTTTAATGAGGACAAATTACGGAAGGAAACACATTTGATGTACTCATCCACTCTACAAAACAGTTTGATGTGATCATTTTTACATCTGTTACAAATGCACAAATAATGTTCAACCATAATTAATGAATCAGTAATTCTATCAAGTCAACGTATTTTTAACAAGTATGTATCCTATACACTATGTCTTTGCTTAAGCCACAAAGAAGCTTGCAGTCAGATCCTACAATTGTCATTTCATGTATACTTTATTTTCCCTTTGCTCAAACTATCCTATTTATTTCATTATTTTTGAATTTTTGTGTTTTCAATTTATAGAATAATTGCTCATATTTATGGGGCACCCAGTGATGTTTCTACACATATAATGCACAGTGATCAGATCGAGTTATTTAGCATATCTATCATCTTAAACATTTATCATTTCTTTGTGTTGGAAATATTCAATATCCTCCTTCTAGATTTTTGAAACAATATAATATATTATTATTAACTATATTCATCTTACATTACAGTAGACCACTAGAACGTATTCCACCTATCTAGCTGTAATTTTGTGTCCTTTAATAAAACCTTCCCTACCTCATCCATTCCTCTACCTTTCCCACCATCTAGGATCCTTTTTTCTACTTTCCACTTCTATGAGATCAACCTTTTTTTATCTTTCTCTGTTCTTTGTCAGCTGCTCAAATCCTTTGTGGAACCAGAGGAATATCTACTTACAAAGACAAAATGAATGACTATGCAATTCAGATTTACTTGAGCTAATCCCAGTTTGAAATATTCTGCCCCACTTTTTTTTTCTCCACATGGTATGAAATTATTTGTGACAGACCATTTTAAAATAAATAATTAAATCACATCACTAAGCATTGTAATTAAAACTTGGATTACGTTCTGAAGTCAAAAGACACACAAAGATGGGAAGTAGTAGGCAAAATGTTTGTTGGGCTTTTTTCTTGTAGAAATAGGGCCTTGACAAAGCATTATGTACATTCATTGCATGTACAGGCTCATCTATCTGGATGCTGGATTCATGATCCCTTTCTGTGATTTTGGGGATATTTCCACCAGTGAAGGGCTGACAACAAACACCGCTCCTCCAACCAGACAACAACAGATGAAATAATTAGCTATTTGTATGTAGATTTTTATGTCTTCTAATACATGCAAATCATTAAAATTCCAACTCTTAATGTGCATAGGCTTAGAGAAATTTTAATGTCATTAGATTCATAATGTGTGAAAAATAAAACTACACTTAGATATTATGGTTTGGGGTTCCTAAAATATGATCTGTATTTTTTAATTGTAAAAGTTTAAATGTAGACACAGTTTTACACTTATGTTTTCACGGGAAAAATAAAGTTTTCTAGAAGACACAAGCATAAGAGACATAGAGAATACAGAGATGGGGGAAATGGAGAGACACACACAAGTGTATCTCAACTTGTCTCTATATCAAACTATCAAGAAGAATAAAGAGTAATTTGTTTTTGTTTCTACTCACAATAAAAAAGGAATATTATGAAGTCCAGTGGGCAAGACATTCAAGAAATCTAAAAAAGCTTAAGTTCTACCTTGCTCTTCAATTTAATTTATGTTGTGTTCATAGAGGTTTCATTTTTTTGGTGTTTCAGTGATGGGGGGTTTTGTTTTGTTATTGTTTGCTTTGTATTGTTTCCCCCAGATGTGACATTCCACATAATGTGGTCTTAAGTACCACATAAATCATGTGAATTTTATGTGAAGATGACACATAGAAAAAACAATTTAAACAAAATTATCAAAGATTAAGAAAAAAACATCTGATAAACTTCTATCAGATAAAAGCTACAAGAATTACCTAATTTTCTTAATCAAAACGTTTTTTTCCTGAAATACATAATTTTTAATCAGCAAATAAATCGAAAGAAACCAGGAAATAAAACACTTAGGTTTCTGCCTGCCTTTTGAAAAGGCCCACAGTTTTCGATTTGTGTAAATTTCCAAATCTCAGTTTTAGATGTGGCAGAAGGGAAGGCATCAGTATGTCCAATGTACCCAAGATGAAATACATTATAAATCCATAAAAGCAACACAGTGTCAATTTTGCTTAAATTATTGCCCTTCAGCATCCAAAGTACCGGCTGTATTTAGTAGCACAGAATAGGGTAAGCTTTTTATTTCCCTGTGACTCAATGCAACTTTTTTTTCTGTGCAGCGTTATCACATTTCAAGTAAATTGTGTTAGCCATAGGGGGAAATTTCTTAAAATCAAACAGAACTGCATGTTTCATAATCATTACTGAAAAAGGAAAGGGAGCGTTATAAAGTTGAAGAGCTTTGCCTTGTCTGAGAGTCTATAAAGTCAGGATTCTACTTCCAGTTCTCCAATAAACTAGATGCTGGGCTAATCTTGAACAAATCTCATACTTTTTGGAGGCATCAAGATTTTTAATCAAGAAAAATATGGGGGTAAATGAATTACTGCCTGGAAACTTTTAGTTCTAACTGTCTATATGACAAACACATGTTAGCTAAGGAGGAAAAAAAAAAAAAGAAAAGAAAAGAAAAAAAAGCTCCTCTTTGTATTTTTCTTTTCTTTTCTTTCCACTCTCCTTATCCAAAAGTAATTTCTAACAAACCTAACATTTTAGATTATTAATTACATTATTTATGAATTTTGCTGTGATTTTCCCTACTTTGTAAAATATACATGCTTTGAGAGCTGCCATTTAACCTTACTTCATAATTTATAGCTTGATTCATTAACAATTGCAGTACATACTGATGCAACTAATTAAATAAGAGGAAATTCGTATAAAGTTTCATTATTATTATAATTGATTTGTTGCAGAGTAATATAGCCATATCTATTATTTTGTTGACAAATTAAGTCAAAATATTTCTTAATTTTATTGCACTCTTTACAGATAATTTCTCACTCCTACAAAAAATAACCCCCCTTTTTTTGGCTTTCTGCATGGAGAAAGTTTTTTAATTAATTCATTTAGGACCTTCTTTGTTTCTGTTGTGGCTAAATGTTTAATTGAAGAAGAATAATTTACAGTGCCTAATTGCCTTTCCCAAGATGAATTATACCAAATTAATACTAGAAACAGACTGGAAACTCACTGCAGAGTCCTCCCAGCCTGGGTTGGTTGATTCAAACAGTGCCTACAACATTTGGAAAGGGAGAGGGATTTGCTAATAGGCAAGACAGGGGACTTAGAACAAAAATGAGGGTCTTTCTGCCAGTCACTGGAATTCACCTGGCCTGGAGCTCATCAGCTTATGCAGTAAGGTAAGCATCTCCATCCAATGTGTGTACTGACCAGAAAGAAAAAGTAAGTGTTGTGATTTCCTTTGCTGAAGTTCATTACCACAAACTCAGCCCAATTTCCCATCAGCCATCAAGAGCATTCAAGGCCCAAGTCATCAGGAAACCTAAGAAAATATGCAGAAGACTAAGGTAGTTCCATGGAGGATAAAGGTACTGGCTTCAAAATCTGAAATTCTGTCTCTGATCTTGATAATACTTTCCCAGGTGTATTTGAGAAAACAGAATGATTTAGAGCTAAATCAAAACTTTACGTTGAGAACACAGCTTGCTTATCCTTCAAATCAAGAAATTATAGATGCTCAATAAATATTTGATGAATGAACTAATTGCAGATTGTTGATTTTTATTTCATGTGTTCAAACAAACAAAGAAAAAATGCAGTCAGTCTCTTTTTTACGTTATTCACTGTGCTTCTTGCAGGCCTCTCTAGAACTCAGTTGTAGTTCATGGGATCCAGGCCAGAAGATAAATTGTGATAAGGGAGAACTTGATGTTGCCCAAAATCATACATTCCAATTCCTAGCCAATTATAGGTGAGTCAAATTTCAACAGAGTTCTAAAAATAATCCAACCTGAGTAAATCTTAAGATGAATCTTTTCTACATCAAGAGGTTCCTTCTACAAATGGGCATGGCTGGTTCAAACTAACTTAAAGAACAAAGAATAATCATTTTCACTCTTAAATTCTGCTCATCCAGGCTAGCATTAAACAAAAAATGTTTGCTTATATATGTAAAGTAGTAATTTTGTACTTGAATAGATTCCAGTGTTAACAAATTTTGAAAGCAATATTTTTCACTCTTCAAAAAAAGTACTAGTAATTCTATTGAAAAAACAAAATGCCTATAAGACCTTGTACTTTGTGTTTAGTGGAAGATAATAAAAAGCTATGTAAAATGAAAAAGACATATTTTCTTCCTTTAGGAGTGAAATCTTACAGTAACATGTGGAATGCGAGGCTTATAACACATGCAAAGGTTAGTGAAACAGTAAGCAATAACAGCGTTCAGTACAGATTATGTCATTAGACAATACATTAGTGATTTAAAAATTAGTAGTTTTGACAAGTACTATATGGGTCATATGAAGATGACATCACTATGGACTGAATTAATCAAGACAGATTCCAAGGAGGAGATAATTTAACCAGTCCTTGAAGAAGATGTAGAATTTTAATAAGTAGGTGTGTTACTGAAAGTCATTTATGGCTGAGGGAACAATATAATCATGAAGGTATGAAATGTAGGGAACAGTATAAGTGTGAAGGTAAGAAATATAGAGATACTCAATGGACAATAAAGATATGAGTTGAGTATTCATTTATTAATATATCATTTATTCTGTAGGCAAATAGGAGAACTTTGGAGAAAAAATTATTAACAAAGCAATTTGAGTACATAAGCTTTAAACCTTTAGTGCGACCCCTTTAGATTCCTTATTAAGCATCTACAAACACTTCTATACTAACAATATTCCTAAGACTGTTTACACAACTGAAAAGTTTCAGGGAAAGCTGATCAGATTCCCACCCACATTGTGCGTGATGGGTTCAGGCATCCGGGCTTGAGCTAATAAGTGCATGGTGTTCCTGTTAATGGAGTTTCCCTGAAAACTATTGGTGATCCAGAGAGAAGACAATTGACCAAAGTTAAACCAATTAAAAAGGAGAGTTTCTGTTACAAAATTCATGGGCCCTATCTGATACTTAGTTTTTCAGTTACATATGCTTATGAACCACCTTAATTTTTAAGCTGTTTTAAATTGAGCCTCTTGTTACTAGCAGTCTAAAGGATTCTACAAAGACCCGTATTTCTTCAGGAATATTATTGAATTTAACAAACCAGCAGCAAAACAAGTTGAAATAAAAAGCTTCTTGTGTCTGTGGTTCAGTTAAAATAGCAGGAGAGTGGGCAATGCTTTTTTAAAGAAACTTTGCTAGAAACATGAAAAACAACAAATTAAAACAACTAGGAAATAAAAAATAAAAGCCTATTAATTCTCATAGTTCAATGCATAATATTCTTACCCCCTCGTAACTAAATTTTAATTATAGACTTCCTACTTGATGTAATTGATACAGGATCCATTCCTCTCCTTAGTTTCTCTTAGAGTATTGAGAAACCTACTCAATACTCTAAGCCCTGGGGTATGGATTCCCTACATTGGGTCATAATCCTTGGTCCACTGGAGTACCACAAATCCTCTCCAGACCTTGTCACAAGTTAGAGAAGACTATTTAACTACTTCACCAATTTTATAAAATATACTACATAAAAACACTTCTTTGGGTTAAATTAAGTATTCAGCTGGTGACGCATGCCACTTGCCCATACAATTGATGGTTGGAATATATCCATCAGCTCTGTAAAATCCCAGCAGCTCTCAACATCAAAGGTCTATTTCCCGCCCAAGTTACATACCAGCAGCAAATCTCTTGCTGCAGATTGCTAGGGGTCCTATTTGGCTGTGAGGGCTTTTCTTCTCAAGATGAAGCGAGTCAGTGAAACCTCATGATATTCAGAACTTCTACTCAAATGTGGTATATGTCATGTCCATATATTTTTTTGGCCAAAGCTATGGCCAAGACCTGCATTAAAATTCCAGTAAAAATACTATAAGTAGGAATGCAAAATCCTGTTGCTTGAAGGCAGCAGAAAGAATTGAAAACAGAAAGTCAGTTATCTTTTTCTGACGCATTGAGAGCCCCTGATGTTTCAATGAATGTGTTGGGTTTGGAGTAAATGTATGTGAAATTCTTGGCTTCATTCCTCAAGTGGTTCAAAAATCTAACAACAAGATTTTCCAAATATCTACAGAAAAAAATTGATTTTATTAAGTCAATTAGCTTTAGCTGATGGTGTTGTAGGTACGCAGTACTTGATTATTACTCAGAAGTATACAAGTTGTCATTGAAAATTGAAGTTAGACACCTTAATTGCTATTATTAAGAAATAAAGGGAAAAATCCACTAAAACTAAATATACTCTGGGGGGGCGTTCCTTCATAGTCATGTTTCCCTTCTTTTAAATTATTAATGAATACTAGCTCAACAAGTGATTTACAAGCACGGTAAAGCTCTGCAAGGTAGAACTAAGTTTACTGTAATTTTTTTTTAACATGGCAATTAAATTTATCCTCAGAAATGCAGAGTTTATTCCAAAATTAATATTAGTAATAAACTGAAATATATGGAATCTATAAACATTTTCATCTATTAGTTATGTTCTGACTTTCAGCTAAACTTATTCAGCAGTATCTGCATATAAAGTCTTCTCATGTAACCTTCTCCCTCACAATTTCAATCATTTCTAGATCACATGTAATTCCTAATAAAATGCAAATGATACATTGTTATATAAATAGTTGTTATACTGTATTTAAAAACTAGTATTGTATGATCATTGTTATTTTTATTGTTCTGTTTTGATTTATTTTGAGTATTTTACATTCACATTTGGTTGTACTCCTGATGCGAAATCTGTGGATATACAGGGCTTATGGAACAGGAACCTTCTGAGACTTATGAGATGTTTCAACAGTACTAAGTGATACCTTCATCCAGCCTGACAAGTAGCAGTGCATTTAAATTAATAAAGTGAAGTCACATATGTCTAGTATATTTGAAAAAGCAGACCAGCTCCTGGGCTATTCCTTTAACCCATTGTATTAACTCACTGTATGTAGGTAGAGTAAGATTTTTCCCTCGTGTCAATTCCTGGCTGTCCTTGCCTTCCCTACCAAGCCTGACTATGAAAAATTTATCATCTGAAGCCACAACTTTGTCTAGTCCCCACACTAATGAGAAGAACTTAGTCTGGCCATACTTTGAAAGTTTTCCTTTCTCATTAGTGGTTGACAGCGTATAGTTTGTTATTTCTACTCCTGTATGCTGACAAGTTTGGGGTAAATTCCCTCCCATGGATGTCCATGTGATCATTTGCTGCACATTCTGTCTTCTCAGGAGCTTCTCCTGGGACCATGGTGCCCACACTAGCAACATGCTGCTTTCAGATGCTGGCCCTGGAGCAAAGACTACATGTCCAGGGCCTTAATATAACCTCTGTTACTTTTCTTAATTTCTCCTATTTGGGGCTTTACCTTAACTTGACTTTGGTGTACTTTCCTGAAACAGGGCCAAGCAGTCTTTTTTAAATTAAGAATTACCTAGAAATTCAAACAATAGTGTCCTTGGCTTTTGGCACTGGACCAGAAAAACACCAGTTCCTTCCTTTTCCCCATCAAAGCGTTAGCCCTTCTGGGTAGCACCAACTGTATGAGTCTTATGTCCATGGTAGTCCTCTTCTTTCCTTCCTTATTTTATCCCAATGACCTTGTATGTACTGCTCCTTATTTAGAACCAGAGCTCCACAGATGCCTTGCTACAATATTGTATACACGCAGATAATCTGCTTTAATGCAAACAACTGTGTATGTTAAATGTCTAGAAGGAAGGATTCAGGAAAAATAATTTCCCTATGAAATATGTTTAGAAATGCCATTGTTCAGTGATAGGAGAGGCATAAAGTTAGTTTTGGTAGATATTACCAAACGATCTTCCAATATGTTTAATCAAAGGACACTTCACACCAGTAGTGTAAAAGATTTCCACTCACTATACATACTTCACACTATTGCCAACCCTTGGTGCTGTCATTCTTTTTAGGTTTAGCTCTTTGTTGAACTGAGTCCCAAATTGGATTAAATTGGATTAATCTGATGACTTATTCTACGTACTTATTTTCTGTAAATGTTTATTTGGGTTGCAAGGTTATTTTTTTTCATTTTTAGTTTGAATATTTCCATATAAATTCTGAATATGCTTCCTTTACTGGATTCTATGTATTGTCATGGTCTCTTCCCAGTCCATGATTTGCAGAATTTAGCCTTTTTCAACATAACTGAAGCTAAAAAAAAAAAAAAAAAAAAGGATAAGGAATAATGCATCTTTTTAGTACTAAGATGGACTATATGATGGCTACCTTTATGTGTAGACATTAGATATTTGGTGTTTGTGGTTGGCTGACAAGCCAGGGGGTGAAAATTACCTTCTGTAGAATTATGACTGAAAACTTGTAAATCACAATCCCCCTTATGTGGAATAATAGCTTTACTGTGCTAGACCCCTTTATTGTCTTTGTTTGGAAACTCACTATGGCTTAAGGAGGTACACACAAGTGCTGAGTTGACAAAGAATGGACATGCAATGGTTAATCTTATGGGTCAACTTAATTGGGTTAAGGGATGGTTGAGGAGGTGGTAAAATATTATTTCTGGATGTTTCTGTTTGGTGTCTCTGGAGCCATGGTTGACTGAGGGAAGAAGATCGTCCCCACCAATGTAGGCATCATCTAATCTTCTGAGGATCTAGAAGTAGAACACTGAAGTTGGAGACAGGTGATGCTTCTCTGTCTTTGCTGGGACATCTACCTTCTCCTGCTCTCTGACAATTGCTTCCATGATTATTGGCCTTTCTGGACTTATACCTTTTCCCCTACATTCTCAGGCCTCCAGACTCATACTGAATTATGCCACTAGATTTCCTGGCTCTCCAGCATGCAGATTGCAGCATGCAGATTGCAGATCACAGGACTTCTCAACCTCCACAAAGTTTGATCCAATTCCGATAATAAATATATTCTTATAATAGCCCTTCTTATGATATCTTTATTGGTTGTTTCTCTGCAAACCCTCCTGGATACAAACTAATTTTGGCAACAAAAAGCTGTTTTATTTTATATTTGTTGTGCTCATGAGGCTAAACAGAAAATTTCTACTCTTATCCTTCCTCTGCCTGGTACACCTGCATGACATTACAGGGAAGAAATTTTTTTCTCGTTTTTTTTAATGACTGTTATTTATTTATTTAGTTAGTTAGTTAGTTAGTTTTATTTTAACACCCAGCTATGTTTTGGTTGCAGTTGTCATTGTTGCAGACCCAGGATGGGTTTGAACCCGCCACCCCAGGTGTATGTGGCCAGCACACTGCCAAATGAGCTACAGGCACCGCCAGAAAGAATTTCTTTAGTAAGTAAATGTGTGATAAACAGAGTTAAAGTTTATGGGGAAAAAAATAGAGAGTCCAGCATAGGGATTTAATCAGCCATAGTGCCCTTGGTTTAGAAACAAATTGAGAGGACTTCACAATGAAGAGAGGTAACCTAAAGGTTTTGGAGTGATGATTAGTGTCCACTGGAAGGTTTCAGAGGAGCTTTAGGAAACTTTTTGTGTGTTGTACAGAGAAAGAAGAGGGTTCAGGCAAAAAAAAAAAAAAGTAAGAGGTGCCTTTGCTGACTTCTCACATAAAGGAGTTGTGGAGAGTGACATTAATTAGAGCATGATAAAGAATTTTTATTCATAGTCTTCTGAACTTTTCTGGGACTGATAGTTATAAGATCCTTCCTCCCTCCCTTCCTCTTTCTCTCTTTCTTTCTCTTAATTTGTTGTGTTATTTCTGCCACCTAGTTCTTCCAACCCATTTGGAATTTAAGGATGTAGTACTGGACTACACATGAAATAACATCTGAATTATTTATTTCTTAATGATAATTCAGTCTGGAGAGTATTAATGACAAACTCACTATGCATTATAGTGTATAATATAAAACTTGATTATTTCATCCCTCAGAACTACAATTTGGGGACCACATATGCCTGTGATATTTTCAATTTGGGGACCACATATCATGCCTGTGATATTTTCCAGTGTAGAGTTCCAATGCCATCTGATTCTCTAACAGGATGTTCTTAATGTGCCATCCTCTAATTCCTCACCAAAATAGAATATGAAGAAGAGGAGGGAAGATTCAAGCCAAGACCAGTGAATGTTCTTTGGGTTTGTGATTTTTTTTTATTATCTCTAAGATTTATTTTTTAAATTTAATTTAATTTATTTTTTATTTGGGATTAATTAAGAGACAAAGAATTAGGTTACACTGATTGTGTTTATTAGATAAACTCCCTCTTATAATTGTGCCCTACTCTCAGGAGGTGTGCCATACACCATGACCCCACTTCCCTTGCCCCACTTGCCCATTCCTTTCCCCATGCCCCTTGTATTAGCTCATCTATTGCCTTCACTTTAGAATTGAGTACATTGGATTCTTGCTTCTCCATTCTTGTGCTGCTTTACTAAGAAGAGTGTGTTCCACCTCCATCCAGGTTAATACAAAAGATATAAAGTCTCCATCTTTTTTTAGTGGCTGAAAAATATCCCATTGTATACAAATACCACAACTTGTTAATCAGTTCCTGGGTGGGTGGGCATTTAGGCTCTTTCCACATTTTGGTGATTGTAAATTAGCTGCAATAAACAGTCTAGTGTAAATGTTCTTATGCTAAAAGGATTTTTTTTTTTTTTTTGTAGAGACAGAGTCTCACTTCATCACCCTCCGTAGAATGTCGTGGCATCACACAGCTCACAGCAACCTCCAAGTCCTGGGCTTAGGCGATTCTCTTGCTTCAGCCTCCCGAGTAGCTGGGACTACAGGCACCCACTACAATGCCCAGCTATTTTTCTGTTTTGCAGGTCGGCTGAGGCGGGGCCAGGTTTGAACCCGTCACCTTCGGTATTTGGGGCCGGCGCCCTACTCGATGAGCCACAAGTGCCTCCCTGAAAGGACTTTTCTTTCTGGGTAGATGCCTAGTAATGGGATTGCGGGATCAAATGGGAGGTCTAATTTGAGTTCTTTGAGGATTCTTCATACTTACAACTAATATAAAAAGGTTGTATTAATTTGCAGTCCCACCAGCAGGGTAAAGGTCTTCCCTTCTCTCCACATCCATGCCAGCATCTGCAGTTTTGAGACTTTGTGAGGTGGGTCATTCTCATTGGAGTTAGGTGATATCTCAGAGTAGTTCTGATTTTGCATTTCTCTGATAATTAGGGACAGTGAGCATTTTTTTTGTATGTTTGATAGCCATTCATCTGTCTTCTTCAGAGAAGGTTTTATTCATCTCTGTTTCCCAGTGATATATGGGTTTGTTGGGTCTTTTTATGTTGATTAATTTGAGTTCTCCATAGATCCTAGTTATCAAGCTTTTGTCTTATTCATAATTTGAAAATATCTTTTCCCAGTCAGAAGGTTTTCTATTTACTTTGGTTGTTGTTTCCTTAGCTATACAGAAGTTTTTCAGTTTAATTAAGTCCCATTTGTTTATTTTTATTGTTGCAATGACTATGGAAATCTTCATTAAATCTTTCTCCAGTTTGATATCTTCAAGTATTTTCCCGATACTTTCTTCCAGGATTTTTATTGTTTTATCTTGGGTTTGTGATTTTATAAAGGCAAGTGGCCTGGCTGAAGACCAAAGACAGCAATATGATCAAAGTGGCTTTGTCAGAGCACACTAAGGGCCACGGTAGGCACAACACTACACTGTCACTAAGAAAGCACGTAGGGAAGGCATGCTTACAGACTTCAACATCAGATCATTGACTCTGCTTTAAGATGAAAAAATTCCAGCTTGACCATGAAAGTTTTCCTTCAAGCAGATAGCCATCTATGCTGTTGAGGGAGGGCCCAGCTCTTTACATGCAAACACACTCATGTGCAGTTCAAGTGGATGATGGAGGAAAAGGAAAGCTAATAACAAAACTTGTTTATCAGATTCACATTGAACCATCTGCTGCTAATGATTAGATCTTCAGCTTCCAATTTTCCTTTGAATGTTATTGCTCATTTCTAGCAGGGCACTACAGGCTGCTTTTGTCTGTGTGTGGATTCTAAGTAAAATACAGCTTAGATTGAAAGCCAGTTGGAGGAAGAAATCATGCTTAATGATATTTGGAAGATTCTTCTTTTGCTCTAAAGGAAAATTCAGGGCCTAGGTCAAGGAAGAGGTTACTTCTTGGCTAAACATAGCTTCATGGGCATACTCCATGGGGCTCAGTTTGTCCAGCTGAAAATGAGTATTGTCATTTCTGACTTCCTAACAACTGAGGCTAGACAGGGATTAACTGCTCTTTTCCATCCATTTTAGTTAAGAAACTCAACTTGGATGCTAAGTTTATGAAACTCAATTCGAGTTTCCTCTGTGGTAATAAACAGGTTGCTGGGATAACGTTTCTTTCCTGCAGGGTTTTATGTCTATCTAATTGTGGTTAGTGGGAGTATCTTAAAACACCATTTTTCGTAGGTCCTGTTCAACATTTGGAATTTGTTGTATTGATTGCAAGCAATTATAATTATAATTATATTTGTCATGCTGCATCAACTACATATGGGGGACACGGGGAAGTATACAATTCCAGATCTTGAAAACAATGAGTGAGAAGATGTGTGGTGTGTATGTACACATGCAAACACACACACACACACACACACACACACACAGGCAGATAGTATGGCAAATTTACAGCCGCATTTTCATATTATAAACAATTTAGGACTAGGTGCATATATATAAGTATTATACATACACACACAATTATATACATGGGCATAACATGGAGATGATTAAAGTTCAGTTCTAGACAATAACAATAAAATGAATATTAGAATACATTAAATCACACAATTTTGTGATTTTTCCAGTATGTATAAAAGTTATGTTTTCACTATAGTCTAAAATATGTAACAACATTATTTCTAAAAAATAAATTCATACCATAATTTTTAAAAATACTCTATAAGTTTGAATATTTAAAATAATTTGAGAGGACCCTAAGATTTTTAGAATGGCAAATAAGAAGCATTGGTTTGAATTTTAAGTCTTTGGTTGCACTAGCTTCTGATCAAAAAATCAGCCTGTCCTTTGAAGTTTTGAAGAAAAAGCATTACATCTCTCTAGCTATGAAAGGCCTAGATAGCATCTTCTTCCCATAGAAGGCTATTTTTTCTATTGATATATTGAAAATCTATTATTTAGGGTATCCACCTTTGTCAATTATCTTAGCTAGATCTTATGGCTAAGTTGTTGTTGCTTCTACATCAACACTTGCTATTTCACCTTGAATTTTTATGTTTTGAAGACAGCTTCTTTCCTTAAACCTCATGAACCAACTTCTGATTGCTTTCAACTTTTTCTCTGCATAGAATTGAAGAGAGTTAGGTTCTTTTTCTTCATTTACATTTAGTTTAAGTATGTTGTGGCTGTTTTGATCTTCTATTCAGCTTACTAAAACTTTCTACTTATTGGAAATAATAGACATTAACTTTTAAGAATTTGCTAATTCATTGAGAAGATAACAAGTGAATCTAAAAGAAAACACAAAATGCCGTCAGAAAATAATAATGAGAATGTTATTAGGTGGCTAAAATTTCTAGCCTAATTGCAAATCTGTAGGGATGACTGATGGTACTTGCAACAGTAAACAAAGTGAATTGGGGAAATCAAGGAAGACTTCATAAAGGCAGTGAGATGGGAGGTAGGCCTTGAAGATTAGAAGAAATAGTCAAGGCAGATGACATAATTACACTGTTTCTTAGTCAAGAAAACCCACTGTGGTGCAAATTTGAGTGATGGACCAGGTCACATACCCACCACTGGGATGATAGGTCAGGTTTACTTCTTTGCTTCTCCAGTAAACTCCTCTTTTACAATTTCTTCAATGCCCTCAAGCTTTTACCAGCTTTATTGTTTCTTTCTCTGAATGAATTACACTATCTCTAGTCTAGTCACATTTTTGATATCAAAATATTTTTCTTAGAAACACAAGGGTTAAGGAATTATTTAATTGCCTACAATTCATGTAATATATAGTTATGCTGTAAAAAAATTGTAAAATAATAGGATCTAAGTAATGGCCTAAAGAATTATGAAAAAAAATTCACAAACATCACAGAGTTCTCCCAACTTAAAAACAACAACAAAAAGTCAGTGGATAATTGTTTGTCCACATAGATCTAATACAAAAAGATAACAGAAGTTTTTCCTACATTTTATTGTCTATGAATTGAGGATGTCTTGGGGTGATGTATTATTTGGATTTGTTTATGGAAAGATAACCAGATTAAAGTTGATTTAAGCAAAAAGAAGAGCTCATAAGTGCACAGAATGTGCTACAAGGCAAAAGGGCAAGGATGGAGTTGAGCCCAAAATGGCACATGGCCCAAGGCCTTCAATTTTATTACTACTTGCTGGTTCTTCTGTCATGCATGGATCTCTGTTCTGTTGTGATTAGCTTTTTCTATCTTTCTTTCTCTAGACTGTCTGGTTTGTATCCAGATAGAAAAAGGCTGGTAAAAGTGCCGTGAATTGTTCTTCTCTGTTCCAAATAACAAGACATGAAGGCAGAAATCTCATTGGCCAGTTTCAAATTCTCTCAGAAGAGAATGGTTAATACGTTAGTCAGGTATTCATTCCTAGTCCAACCAACTACAGCTATGAGAATTGCTAAAAAAAGAAAAAAAAAAAAAAGAAGAAGTAGAAGAAAAACTTTAGATAAAATATAGAATTTATTTGAACAAAGAACAATTATAGAATCAGGCAACACTCAAAACTGGAGTAGGTTCAGAGAGCTCTGCTATGGCTTTTACAGGCTGAGCACAAAGGAGTTATTTAATCGCCTACAGCTAAGCATTTCTCTTATTTGGTTCTGGTCTGATAGGAAGTCCCTAAATATATGACCAATTGGTTGTTCAGCTGTTTGTGATTGGCTGAGACACTTCTCTTTTGTTTTGTTTTTGTAAAGCAATTATAGGAAATCACTGCATGTTTCAATTTGCTTACTTAGGAGCTCAGGATACAGCCTCCTTTTTTATTTTGTTTGATTTAATACGTTATAAAAAGAGCCACCAGGAGTCTTTCTGCTATAATTATAGGTTCATGGAAGAAGTACCAAGCAAAGAAATCCTGAGAAGACACACCTTCTTTTGTGAACTTAACTCATACAATGTTAATGAAATAAAGACCCTTCTCAACTGCACTAGTGGTTTGTCTATGTCATCTCTGCTAAATCCAAATAAAATGAGATAGTGACTGTGATTATCACAAGGCTGGGGTATGATAAGTGAAGTAAGATATATATCCTCTGCCTAGAAAAGAGGTGCCTTTCCAGATTCCACAACATTCTCCTGTTGCTATAAACTCCAGCTAATTGCATTCCAGAACAGTGGTTTTCAAATGTGTGTGGTCCCAAGACAGGTAGCCTCAGCATCATCTAAAATGCCACTTTTTAGATCCCAACCTCAGCCTATCACAGTAGAATTTCTGGGACAGGGCCAGCAACCCATGCTTAAACAGTTCTTGGAAATTCTGGTACATGCCAGTGTTAGAGCACTAGTCCATCTAGATGTTGCGATCTCCAACATTGTTGTTGTTTTTTCAACATGGTTCTGAAAAAGCAGCCAACTAAAGAAATGTGAATCTCTTTAATAAGAGACTTGGTAAATCCTTATCATATGGGGCATTTGTAAAAATATGTTAACATTGCTGATTTAAGGGAATTCTAAAAATATTTCTGAATTTTGTCATTCTTCTTTGCACACATTTGGCTCTACTACATATCAGGAGCTCAGAGTGGTTGGGCTGAGAAGATGGAAGTTTGAAACCCTAGTCTCAAGAAACTCTTCCTCAGAAGTTGAGAAGCAGATGCTGAAGAGAGGAACCCACAGTCCTAGATGATGCTAGTTAAATTATAGCAAATGTCAGCAATAATGGAAACAGCTATAAGGAAGGAAATGAGAAGCGAGTGGCCCCTGGGCAGTGGAGAAAAGTGAGTACAGGTCAAGCTCAGAACATTGGAGCAGGAGCAGTGTAGATCTGGATTTTCATCCCAGACAGCAGGATCAAGATGAACAAAGGGATACAATTTTTAAAATGGCATTAGAGGGCTAGGGCAGGTCATGTCTCTACAGAAGTGGCTGATGACTTTCATCATCACAAATGACAAAAGCTTTACTCACCCTCCCACCTTAGAAAGTTATACTAAACATTGTAAAAATACTTATTTTTCTGGTTAAGATACCCTGTTCAAGTTGCCATCCCAGTTGTATGACCTAAGTAATTTACACAACACTACCTAAACTTATTAGAGGATAGTTGGTCTATACAGGGGGCTTGCTCTTGGCTGTGAGTGTCCTTGGATCTGAATGGAACAATAAAAGCAAGAGGCTGAGCAGGGCATTGGTGCTTGGCAGAAGTTCTTTTTTTTTTTTTTTTTTCAGTTCCCTTTGAGTGTCCCATGATTTCAGAGACTAAGTACTACAGTCTGAGATCTATATTCTATATTTCCATAAATGCTTCCTACAAGTGGTATCATGGATGGAGTCTGAAGGAAGAGATGAACTCCTGGCAAACTTGACCTCATCTCCATAGACAGAGATGGGTGAGGAAGGGAGGGGCACTGAGGTGACTACCTGGACAGGCACCATGTGCTAACAGAACATGTTTCAAGAAGCTAAGTTTTCTTATGGTTCACATGGAGTAGACTTTAAGTTTATATTGCCCATAATCTCAAATCTTAAATTTAAGAAAAGGTAACAGAATATTAAACAAATTTGATTCCTTCACACTATCAAAGCAAAAAAGTAATAGCATGCCAAATCCATAAATAAGTAGAGAAAAGAAAGAACACCTCTCTCTCTCTCTCATTCACATTTACCCCTCCTACATAGTATTTGAAAGAATATGGCTAAAATAATACAAGTTAACCTAGAAAAAAATGAACTTGGTACATACAAACTAAGTAGATAGATTCATAATTCTCTATTAAAATACTTAGTCAATAGCAACTGCAATCAATTACTTTATTGCCTTGCATACACAATCATTTGATCACCTATATAATTGATTTTTATTGTCAATGTGACAATTGTCCACTTTTTGAGGTACTTTAGGCACCCTTACTATGTATGTATTCATAGTACATCTCTTTGCCCTGTTTCCACTTTCAGCTAATCATTGGGAGAAAAAAAAGGAGGGATGGTGAAATCCGTAAGAGAACCCAGAAGGGGGAAAACTTTTCCACCCCTTCCTTTATCTTGGAGAGAAAATCTGGACAACTTTAAGCAAACCCGGAACTACTTCCCTCTTCCTCCTTGTGCCCCTTTGCCCACCCTAGAAAGGCACTTTTGTTTACTTGCTTTCTTAGACTTAACATCAGTCTGGTGAAATGAAAAATGTTCATGCTCCAAGCAAGGAACCCTTTTTCATTGTTTGCCAATCTGTGTCAGATTTAATCTACATCTGTAAACACCAGTGCATTTTCAATTCTGATGCAATTTCCTTAAATCCATTCTGTGGAGAAGGCTTTTGTTGTTTTCTCTCTTTCCTTTTTTTTTTTTTTTTTTTTGTAATCTAAGAGTAAAAAAATTCCTAAACCAATTGGTCAATCGATTAACAAATTAACTGCTAAATAATGGATTGGGCCCTGTCTACATGATGACAGGGTGCCCAGAATAAAATATATCTCTACAACACTTCTTTGAACACATGCCTAACAAAGCAACACTTGCTTTTCCTAACTAGTTTACACAAATGTATAGAAACCAAATAGAAAAACATAGACTGATAATATTTTATCACTCATACAAGCTGAACAGAAATGGGCATTACATTGAGAAATGAATAAAACTCGTTTTATTCTGAATTAAATTTTAATGTAGCAGAACTTTACATGATCCTTTGAACATAAATAAATGCAGGAAGACAACAAAATATTTTTGACTACTAATTATATCATTTATACTGAACACGGTGTAAAAGTAACGAAGAAACAATGTTGCTAAATAGACAACAACAACAACAAAACAGAGTGAAAAGGATTGGAGGGGGGAGGAGAGGATGACAGAAGCATATAATGAAGTTTGTGTTATGTAAGAATCATCCTTTGCAATTTTTTTTCAATTCTTGGGTATTTTCTTAAAGGCTTTTAGTCTGAAATAATGATGATATGAATAATCATCAGAAGCCAAGGCTGTAGATTAGAAACCTAGTCAGAAGCAATGTGAGGGAAAAGGAGCTATATATTATAAAGAGGACATTTAGGAGTATTCTTTACTGATAATATTCACATAACTTCTGCAAAAAACGTCACAGCAGAGAACAGGGCCTTCTCCCCGCCCCATAGTCTCCATTTATTAGGGCTTGTTCAGATGGATGGTTTTAAGGGATGCATGTGGATGGATTTAGATTGGAAGCAATTTTCAAATCACCATCTTAGGGGATTGTCATTCTGGATTTTTAAACCAGGTTCACACTATGCAAAAATCAGTTGACTATTGGTGACTCCAAGTTGAGAAGCAGTGGGTTGGCTTGAATAACCAGAAATAACCTTAAAAAATTTCCCCTCTTCATTAAGTCTAATATATTTTAATGCAGTGTTATTTACTACTATATGTACAGCCCTGAGTTGTATGTATGTTGCGGGCCACTTTGGGAGTGGGCCTGGAGAAGCACCCATAGAATTATATGAAGTATGTTGGGAGAAAAGATAAATGGAAATAAATAAATGAGAACAAAACACCAGTCAGAATTATCAAGCACTTAATTTTTGTATTAATTTGATTGTGGCAGGGGTACATTGAGGTAGGGTAGGACATGAACAATTTTTGGAGTAAAACAGATTTGGATTTAAATATTAACTCAGTGATTATGCTTCCAAAAGGATAACTATGTTACTTGACAACATTGTATTTTGTGTGCTCAGTAATAGTGGGTTGCTAATAAGAAAGTGCAAATTTCCAGGTCAGAACTGGGAGGGCCGCAGTCTGAGAGGACAGCCTGTCATTGACAGACCCTCTTCCATAAAGGGAATTTGCCAATTATCACAGTTGAGTGGTAGAATGAAATTTTGACTTTCTCTTAGAACTAGGGGGACAGCAAAAGCAGAAGCAATAACTACCTTGAGAGGCTGATCAAAAAATAAAAACAGAGAAGGCACCAATAACCAAAATCAGGAATAAAGAGGAATAGCAGTACAGATTCCACAAATATTTAAATGATAATATAAGAATATTGAAAACATTTATGCTAATGCATTTTAAAATTTAGGTAAAATGAACAAAATTATGGAAAAATACAACTCACCCAAATGGTCCTAAGAAGTACTTTATTGAAGAAATTGAATTCATAATTAAAATTCAAAATCCCATGGCTACATGGCTTAATTTGAAGAAATGTCTACCTCCTTAATAGAATTGAAAAGCATTATCCTACAGTACACTACCAGAAAATATTGATGAGTTTGATTAAAAGACATTATTAAAAGATTAAATAGGCAAGCCAGCGAGTAGAAGTTGATATAATTGATAAAAATTCTTGATTTTAAATTATACGAAAAAATATCCAAGCCATTCCACAGTGTATATGGATCTCAAAACATCATGTTATCTACTATAATACAAAAACATATAAGTGTATCTGTCAATTTAAAAAAATAAATGATATCTTTTTAATATTTAAAAATACAGAACATATCCTATGAAGCAATTAGACCACACAGATAACCCAAAAGAAAGATTACCTAGGGATTTCACAGGAAAAAATATAGCAATAAAAATTAAGTTTAACGTTTTTACTAGTGAAAGTTATATTCAAAATGAGATACTACTATGCCTTCACATAATATCTGAAATTAAATAGAATGACAATATAAAATATTAGCAAAGCTGGGTCTGTCTGTAATCCTAGCACTCTAGGAGGGAAAGGCGGGAGGATTGCTTGAGCTTGGCGGCTCAAATCCAGACTGAGGAAGAGTGAGACCCCATTTCTACTAAAAAAATAGCTGGGCATTGTAGTGGGCACCTGTAATCCCAGTTACTTGGGAGGCTGAGGCAAGAGAATTGCTTGAGTCCAGGAGTGTGAGGTTGCTATGAGCTTTGATGCCATGGTACTCTACCAAAGGTGACAAAGTAAGACTCTGTCTCAAAAATTAAATTAAATTAAATTAAAAAAACTTTTAGCACAGAAGAATGTTTTATATGGAACTCTTCTACAGTACTAATAGGAATGTAAATTGGTACAAATCCTTTGTCAAACTGTTGAACATCATTTAGTAAAGTTGGAGATAAATGAAACCTGGCAATTCCATTGGTATCAACCCAGCAGAAATCTGTGAACATTTGCACTAAGACGTGGATAAAATGTTTGAAGCAGCATTTTCATAATGGTTGAAATACAATAAACAACCCAGATATTCATTAATGGAGGAATGGACGAATCAATTGTGATATGCAACAGGACAGGACAGGGCATCGCAGAAAGTAAATGGACTATGGTTACACCCAACAATGAGGATGAGTCATATGAATAGTGTTGTGTCAAAGACACCCGAAACAACATACTGCATGCTGTAAGACAAGATTTATGTAAATGGTAAAACATAAACATGCAAAACTTAACTGTAGTGCTAAGCAATCTGTTCCTACTTGATAAAACCATAAAGAAAAGTGATTATGTAACATCAGACTAATGATCATCACAGAGGAGGAAAAGTACAGTTTGGGGAGGATTATGGGGCTTTTGGGGTGTGAGTTCTATTTCCTGAGCTGACCTATGCTGTGTTATATAAGTATTTATGTTGTGATAAATGTATCAAATTTTGATAAAACTATTCATGCTTTTTGAAAGACTTTTTTTTTTTGTTTGAGACACAGTCTCACTTTGTTACCCTTAGTAGAGCACTGTGGCATCTGTAGGTCACAGAAACCTCAAACTCTTGGACTAAAGCAGTCCTCTTGCCTCAGCCTCCTGAGTAGCTGGGACTACAGGTGTCCACCACAACATCTGGCTATTTTTAGAGGCGGGGTCTCTCTCTGGCTCAGGCTGGTCTGGAACTTGTGAGCTCAGGCAATCCACCCACTTTGGCCTCCCAAGTTCTGCCATTATAGGCATAAGCCACCACAACTTTCTATGTCCATTATAAACAATACACACATGATTTAAAGACTTTTTTAAGTTTTAAGGTTCTACATGGTTTTAGATTGTGGATAGTTCTGCCTAATTCTAGACCCATGTGGAAAACTCTAAGAAACTTAGATATTTCTTATATAATATGAAGGCAATAAGAACTACTACTTAAGATTGTTAATGAGTTAAATTACTTAACTCATATACTGTAAAGGTAATTCTTCATATGGGTGGATAATTCTTCATATTTGTGAAAATAAAAGGGGAGAACAGGTAAGGCAGATGCTAAAAGATGGATAAGATGCAGACTTCATTCAATTTTATAAGCTGGTTAAGAAAATTTGTAGGCTTTGAAGAAAAAGTTGTCAGAACAGTAAATTGGGAGGAAAAGACTAAATGTTTATTTTTCTTCTTAATAAACTACTGTATCATGATTATGTAAACTTAGAAAATGTAAAAGCATGAATAAATGAGGCATTCCTTAAAAAAAAATAAATAAAAGCTATTAATCCAGTTAAACTTGTTTAACATATATCAAGAGTATGTGCATAAGAATTTGTGTGATAGGTAGAAATATATCATAAGACCATCATGATATTTCATACAGAAAATAATGCTGACACAGAACATGAAAAGTTATCCGCACCCCAATTCCAACAGAGAAGCCTGAACAGAAAAAGTTTTGGCCCAAGATCTTATTACTTTCTTTAGCACTTGTAGCCAAAAAAAAAAAAGGCAAAAACTTTTGAGTGATCCAATTATCCTTGTCATCTCTTTTGATCTCATTGCCTACACACAATATATCAGAAAATCCACTGGCATTACCTTTAAAAGCTATCCAGGATCCAACCATCCTCTCTATCGCTACTCCTCCCCCTGCCGATATTTATTTATTTACTTATTTGTTTTTATTTCAGAATATGGCAGGTATATCTGTGTTTTGGTTCATAATTTTCTTTGGTACATTTTAAGTCAAAGTTATAAGTGTGCCCTTCATCCAGAATGTGTTCATTGCATTTTACCAATGACATACGGATAATTTTCTTTGGTACATTTTAAGTCAAAGTTATAAGTGTGCCCTTCATCCAGAATGTGTTCATTGCATTTTACCAATGACATACAGATTAACCCAACTTCCCCCTCCTCCCACTTACCTGAATCCCACTGAGTTTTACTTTCATATACAGACATAAGTGTTGATGACTAGTTCCAATTTTGTATTGAATTGAGTACCTGTAGTATTTGTTTTTTAGTTCTTGTGATAATTCTCTTAGACAAATATTCTGCAGTTCCATCCAGATTATCACAAAAGATACTACACCATTTTTGTCACTGAGTAGTACTCCATGGTATACATATACCACATTTTATTAATCCACTCACGTGTTGATGGGTACTGGGATTTTTTCCACATCCTTGCAATTGTGAATTGTGCTGCTATAAACATTTGAGTGCAGGTGTCTTTTTGATAAAATGTCTTTTTTCCCCCCTTTGGATAAATACCTAGTAGTGAGATTGCTGGATCAAATGGTAGGTCTACTTTCAAGTAGTATCAAGGTATCTCCATACCTTTATGACTTTTCATAGAAGTTAGGGACTTTCTGTCTGCATCCATAACAGCACTTCTTGTGTCAGGAATTTTTGATATAATAATTTATTTTAAAGCTTGCCTTAATTGCTTCTGCATGCTGTTTTTTTTTTTTTTTACCCCTGTAATCTACTCTTCACATAGTAGACAAAGCGATCCTTTAAAAACAAACTCAGAACTAGCCCATTTTCCTCTCAGAACTTCCTGGATACAATGTCCTCACATCGTCTGCAAGGGCCTGGTGATCCCCTCTGTGGTCTTCCAAGCCCACATTTATCCAATGTGGGCCAGGTCGTGTTGCTTTTCTTTAAGACAAACCTAACACACACACCCCTCTAGGCCTTCTTCCTTTCTGCTTTCACTCTCTGAGATTCTTCCCCCAAGTACCTACATGACTCATTCCTTCACTTCTTGAAGTCCCCAACGATTTGTTACCTCATCAGAGATGCCCCTCCTCACCACCCTCTCTCACATGGCCTCAGTCATCTCCTTTGCATTCTTCAAGCCTCTATCATTCAACACATTTGCACCAACAAATATTTGCTTACCTGTTTATTGTCCACTTCCCTGACCTCAGGAATTTATTTTTTTCTGTTATTTCCTCTGCTCTATTCTGTTGATGTTTAAAATAATACTGGAATGTGATATGTGTTCAACCTGGAATAGGTTGAACGGATGACTGTGAAGTGGATTTATGCAAGAATGACCATGGAGTGGATTCCAAACTCTGGACAAGGTCACTATTAACAATTGCGTTTGAAAACCGACCTTACGATTAATTCAAATTCTCTTGGATTCTTACATCAGCTGGGTGATTCTAAGTGACCTTATTTCAGCTCAACTAACCCCCTTGTTTACGTTTACTTGTATACACTCACAATCTCACCCACACATAAACACATGCACATCCACAAACACATGTGAAAATACTATTGTTAACTAGCTGTGATGTAGGTTTCTACTCAAAAGTAAGAAATATCTAGCCAAGGTCTCAAAATGTTCATAATTGTTCAAGTATGTACTTGTCATCTCAAGGAGTGATCACTTGATGTATCACCACTACCCAAAGGGGTCAGCAAGGCCAGTCCCAGATGTGCCATGTTATTCCAACTCACCTGTAAATTAAGCACAAAATACTAACTTGCAGATTGTACACCTTTATATTTATATAAAACTGATTTGGGGGAAATAACTGGGAGGTGTTAGAAAGGTTTCCACAATTTGTCATCCTGCAAATCAAGCCATTTTGGGGTCATTACTTACATGATATTAGAACATCTGATTTTCAACTCTTCTATCTCTGATATAAATAACTTTTATCAATAAAGCAATATTAGGTTTTGCCACAAGAAATTCACCTGATGGGCAACTTTCAGGTTTAATTCCATGTCCTTTCAGTACAATGAAGGTAAGTTTCTAGTATGTGATTGCTCTTCTCACACAAACCCAGGTGTTTTTCAAACATTACCTTATCTGGAAGTAGAAGATATTGTATTTCTTTTCCTGTGGTTGTTTTTCTTTTTGAGACAGAGCCTCACTTTGTAACCCAGGTTAGAATGCCATGGCCTTAGCCTAGCTCACAAGAACTTCAAACTTCTGAAGTCAAATGATCTTCTTGCCTCAGCCTCCCAAGTAACTGAAACTACAGGTGGGCCCACCACCATGCCCAACTAATTTCTTATTTTTAGTAGAGCCTTGCTTTTGCTTAGTCTAGTCTTGAACTCCTGAGCTCAAGGGATCCTCCCCACTCTGCCTCCCAGAATGCCAGGATTATAGGTGTGAGCCAACATGCCAGGCAGATATTATATTTCTTGATCGAAATGGATACTCTGGAGAAATCTTAACATGCACCTTCCATACACATTATGAAAAATTTGTATGGAAAACTTTATAACTTAGAATCATCTGTGGAAACCACATTCTGATTCTCATCCTTAAGCTCCCTTCAGTCTTGCTAGAAATGGATTCCTCCTTTCCTTTCCAAAAAGAAGAGGTTCTGAATTCCTGGTAGTAGTAGGCTTAGAGCAGCTTTTCCTAAATGAGTCTTTCTCTGTTTTCCTTTTTTCCTTCTTGCTTTCCTGTCTTCTCTCTTGCCACCCTCCACCCTTTAAAGACCTCTTTTCTTGCCTTTATTCATTGCTCCTATGCCTTCTCTTCTTTCCTTTATCCTCTTATGTTTTCCACCATGACAATAAAGAAATTTATAGCAAAATGCATACGTGAAATAATAATGTATGAAGTAAAAATAATCCACCTCAAGGGATGGAGAAAGACAAAATGTGAATCCAAACTTATCTATCTAGTTGAATTTGAAATTTGCTTTTGAGATTTCTTGAAACTGAGGTAAATATTAGGAAACAATTTAAAACTAACACACACACACAAATTTTAAAAAGTATAGGTATATGTTTCTCAAATATATAGTGTTTAACTATATCCATCTATTTGATAGCATAATGGATAAGCTTTCCATATTATTTTATAACTGAGCCCTGAATTCTAGAAATAATTTTCACAGGGGTTTAAGTAGCAATGTAATAAATAATGTCAATGATGACATGTTTTCAGAGAATCCAGACATGTTAATTATCTTTCCATTAGGCCTGGATGCTTACCAGGGGAGCTCATAAGAACCCCATGGGGAGAACTTTGTGAACAGATTGTGGAGCTCCAATCAAAACCCTACTGAATAAAAGCCTTCAGGGAAGGAATATATGACTCCCTTTACCCTTTGGAGGGCAGGGAATGTCTTTCTGTACATTTTTTAAAACCCTCTTTCCAATGACATACAGAAAGGTTATTTCTCTGTACTTTAGAGTTTGAACATTTAAAAGAAACATTGCATTTATTTTAAGATACTATGATGCTCTATTTGTTTCTCAAAAACCTAAGCTCCAACATTTTTCATGTATACTATTATCAATAATAAGAACCTACGCACATGATCTATCTTATATATTCTATATGTGTGTGTGTAGATGCCTCTTAATACAGCAATGATGGTATTGATGGAGAGTTAATATCCCTAATGTGATCCATGAAACAGGTATGCTCTGAGTCAGTCTGTCCTCACTCAAACTCTTTACTTCACAGTTGAGAAAACTTGAATCCTAGATAGGCCATTCATGCCAAACTCAAAAGACTTGAGAATAGCAAGGCCTGGATCAAACCCCAGGAGATCAGATTCTCAGTCCAGTGCACTTGCCACTGCTCCACACAGCCACTGTGACACTCTGAGCATTCTCCCTATAATTGGTGCATTTAGGGAGGGTGTTAACAAAGGTGCAATACCAGTTGGCTTCTGGCTCTGCTGTTACTAAAGGTGCAGTACCAGTTGCCTTCTATGACTATCTCTCTTCAACTCTTTTATTCTCCCACTCTTTGAACACCCCAAGAGAAAGCATGTGTTTATTCTCATTTAGCATTTATCTCTCAACTTTCTTCAACTCTACCACTCTGATTCCTGCTGCTATCTTGTGAGCTTTCTTTTGCCTAACATTTAAAATATCTTTGTATAACTCAGAAAGCCATGCAAAATTTCTCTATTGAAATTCAAAACACAACCAGACAGACCTCATTTCAAAATAAGAACAAATCTCTAGCCAGCCAGTTTTAATCGAACCATTCTTTTACATTTTTTTTATTTATTTATATGAAAATGTACTTTTTTTTCCTTGCGAGTTGCATCTGCATCAGGGATTTTGCATTGTTAATGAGAAAGGGTTATGATAATGGCTTATTTGTGCATATCATTTCACTATCTCAAAACCCCTATGCAAACCTCATTCCTTCTAATAAGAATCTGGTAAAGAAAGGTAGGGGCAGAGCAAGATGGCAGACCAGAAGGATTATTCAGCTGAGATCTGCTAGAATTACTAGATAAAAACCCATACCTGGTGAGGGGACCTTTCCCAGAGCCATAGCTAGGGGAGCACAGCGAGGAGGTGGAGAGGTGGATCCAGCATATGATCTGGAGTGGTGGAAATCTGATTAATTAGGCAAGTGATTGCCACTGGCTGGGATGAGCTGGACCCCACAGAGGACATGGAGGAAGGCTTTCCAGAATTTTCAGTAGTTGTGGGAAATAGTGCGTTAAGCAGAAAACTTGGAAGAGTGGGTGGACTTGAACAGTACTTAACAACCAGGTTTGAATACCAGTTGGAGTGGACTTGTCATAAGTTTAGTGGCTGGTGACTTAGCCATACTGAGAAGGTCTCAGTGGTCATGGATCTGCCACTGTGGGAAGGTGGAGAGAAGGTCTTAGCAGGGGCCAAAAGCATGGCCATCTTAATTGCACCTGCTGGGGTCAGACCTACAGTCTTGGGACAGACTGAGGGACTTCTGCACTCCACAGAAACTGGAGTCAGAGGGCACTATGAGACCTGTCCCTAAAGGATTCTTGTGAGCTTTAGAAGCCCAACCTGACAGGGTCTGAATGCTGAGGAAAAAAATGGGTAATCACTGAAGGCAACTACGTTTGGAATAAGAACCATAGAGTTTGATGACCATGTGGCTCTCTGTCTCCTAAAAAACTCACAACACCACCTGGTGTCCTGGCGACCTATTGCAACATGCTGAAGTTAACACCAAGGACTTCTGTTTGAAACACAGGAGGCAGTGAGAAGGAAAAAGGAGGACAAGGAGGGGAACAAGAAGAAAAAACACATTCAGAGGAACCAATGGAAAAAATCAAGCAACATGAAAAAACAAAACAGAGGAACTCCCCCAAGGGACCATGAAGCAGCTACTATAGAAGACTCCACCTATAAAGAATTAATTGACTTGACAGAAAGGGATGATAAAAAGATGATGATAAAATATGGATGATAGGGTGGCACCTGTGGTTCAAAGGAGTAGGGTGCCAGCCCCATATACTGGAGGTGGCTGGTTCAAACCCAGCCCTGGCTAAAAAAACAAACATCAACAAAAACAAAAAAAATTGCAAAAATTTGAAAAAAAATAAAAATAAAATATGGATGATAAAGACAAGAAAAGGAATAGATGAAAAGATGGAAAGATAAACCAAAAGTCCTATGAGAGATATGTAGAATACAGAAAGGATATGGTGGAGCTTAAGGAAATGAAGGAGACAATCAGGGAATGTAAACATGCAGTAGAAAATATCAAACATAGGTTAGATCATGGAGAACAAAGAACCTCACAGGATAAAGTGTTTGAGTTAACCCAGGTAATTAAAGACACAGAAATGAAGAGAAAGAGAGCAGAACAGGTACTTAGAGAAGTACAAGAATCCATGAAGCTTTTACACACATGAAGAATAGGGATTCCTGAAGGGGAAAACAATTGTCCCAAAGATGGGAAGACCTATAGAAGATGATCATAAATGTACTTAAATCTGATCCTAGAAAAAATAGGATTAACTGACATATATAGAACACACCATGCCATAGTTAAAGAATATACATTATTCTTGTCAACCCATGGTACATACTCCAAAATTGAACATATTCTAGATTACAAATCAAACTTCAGGAAAATTAAAAAATATAAATTGTACCTTTCACCTTCTCAGACCATAGGCAATAAAAGTGGATCTCACCTCCAACATAAATGTTCATCTCCACAAAATGACTGGAAATTAAGCAACCTTATGCTGCATGATTGTTGGGTTTAGGAAGAGATAAAAGAAGAAATGGTTAAATTCCTCAAACATAACAACAATGAAGACATAAGCTACCAAAATCTGTGTGATATACCAAAAGCAGTGTTACATGGGAAATTTATCTAATTAGATGCTTAATCAAAAAACAGAAAGACAGCACATCAACAAACTCAAAAGCCATCTTATAGAATTGGGAAAAGAAGAACAATCTAATCCTAAACACAGCAGAAGAAAATAAATAACCAAAATTAAATCAGAGATTAGTGAAATTGAAAACAAAAGAATAATTCAGAAAATTAACATTGAAAAAAAATGAAATCAACAAAATTTTAGCCAGATTAACTAGAAGCATAAAAGTAAAATCTCTAATAACCCCAATCAGAAAAAATAAAAGGGAAATAACAACAGATGCCACAGAGATACAAGAGATCATCTCAGAGTACTACAAGAAACTCTATGCCCAGAAATTTGACAATTTGGAGGAAATGGATCAATAACTGGAATCACTCCCTCTCCCTAGACTTATCAAGAAGAAATAGATATGTTCAATGAAAAAACCAATTTCATGAAATGAGATCAAAGAAACAATAAAAAAATCTCACAACAACAACAACAATGACAAAAAATGCCCTGGTCCAGATGGCTACACACCAGAATTCTATCAAACATTTAAATACGAGCTTATACCCATACTGCAGAAATTATTCAAAAAAGTTGAGAAGGAAGGACTCTTCCCCAACACATTCTACAAAGCACACAAAACCCTGATACCAAAACCAGGAAAGACTCAACTAAAAAGGAGAATTTCTGACTAATTTCACTAATGAAGACAATGCGAAATTTCTCAACAAAATCCTGGACAATAGACTATAGCTTCTCATCAAAAAATCATATATCATGATCAAATAGGTTTCATCCCAGGGATGCAAGGCTAGTTTAACATATGCAAGTCCATAAACATAATTCACCATATCAACAGAAGCAAACACAAAGACCATATGATTCTCTCAATAGATGCAGAAAAAGCATTTGATAAAATTCAGCATCTTTTTCACTTAAGAATATAGGCATAGGTGGCACATTTCTGAATCTGATGAAAGCCATCTTCAAAAAACCCAGAGCTAATTTTATATTGAATGGAGTAAAACTGAAAGCTTTTCCCTTAGAACTGGAACCAGACAAGGTTGTCCTCTATCACTACTACTATTCAACATAATGCTGGAAGTTCTAGCCAATACAATCAAGCAAGAGAAGGGAAAAAAAGGGCATCCAAATGGTGGCATAGGAGATCAAACTCTTGCTCTTTGACAACAATATTATCTTGTACTTAGAGAACCTCAAAGCCTCAACCATAAGACTCCTGGAAGTGATAAAAAAAAATACAACAATGTCTCAGGATATAAAATCAATGTCCACAAATCAGTAGCCTTTGTATATGCCAATTATATTCAAGATGAGAAAGTTAACCAAGGACACAATTCCCTTCATAGTAGCTGCCAAAAAAGAAAAGAAAAGAAGGAAAGAAAGAAAGAAAACTAAATACCTGGGAATATATTTAACAAAAGAGGTAAAAGACCTCTATAAAGAAAATTACCAAATCCTAAGAAAAGAAATAACAGAAGACATTAACTAATGGAAGAACAAGCCATGCTTGTGACTGGAAAGAATCAACATCGTGAAAATGTCTATACTACCCAAAGATATCTACAGATTCAATTCAATCCCCATTAAAATGTCATCATTAGACTTTCAAGATTTGGAAAAAAATAATTCTTCATTTTGTATGGAACCAGAAAAATACACCAAAATAACTAAGGCAATTCTTAGTAATAAAATAAAGCTGGAGGTATCACTCTACCAGACTTTTGGCTGTATTACAAGGCCATAGTGATCAAAACAGCATGGTATTGGCACAAAAATATAGCCATCGACTTTTGGAGTTGAATAGAAAACCAGGAGATGAAACTAACCTCTTATAGCCACCTGATCTTTAATAAAACAAACAAGAATATACACTGAAGAAAAGAATCCTTGTTCAGTCAAAGGTGCTGGGAGAACCTTGATAACCACATGTAAAAGACTGAAACAGGACCAGCACCTCTCACCACTTACAAAAAATTTATTTGAAGTGTATAAAGATTTAAACCTAAGGTAGGAAACAATAAAAATCCTTGAAGAAAGTGTAGTCTGGGAAGATATTGAAGATATTGGCCTGGTAAGGTTATGTGACAAACTGTATGACACCTCTTACTCTTTGCCATTTGTGCTCTCTTTATATCTTTCTCTCTTATCTCTCTCTCTCTCTCTCTCTCTCTCTCATACATGCCCACACAATCACACATAAGGCAATTCAGTCCTTTAAGAGATATGAAGAGGTTGCCCAAGGTCTCTAGGTTGTTAAGTAGCACATAAACTTGTGGATACACAAATGACACATACTAACAGTAAGCCTCATTTATTATGAAATAAACAAGACACTAACTATAAAGTTATGAAGTTTAGGCTATCTATGTTTACAGATTTAAAATATTTTTAATAGACACATTATAATTATACATATTTATGGAGTACAATTTGATGTTTTCTTAGTGATGAGAAACTTTAATGCCTCTCTTGTAGTTATTGTGTATATACAATATTCTGCTGTTAACAATAGTCATCCTACAGTGCAATAGGACACCAGAATTTATGCCTCCTATCTCATTTTGACCTCTCCTCATACTCCCTTTTCCTCTTTGCTCCCTAGCCTGCCCTCTCCACTTTTGTGATATCAACATTTTTTTTTAAGATTTTACATAAAAGTGAATCATACAGTATTTGCACTCAGTATTTATATTTCTGTGTCTGGTTTATTATTCACTAACATGCTGATTTCCAGATTTATCTATCCATTTTGTTGCAAATAGCAGAAGTTTATTCTGTTTGTTTTCTTTTTTCAGTTTTTGGCTGGGGCCAGGTTTGAACCCGCCACCCCTGGCATATGGGGCCGGAGCCCTACTCCTTGAGCCACAGGCACTGCCCAGTATTTCATTCTTTTTATGGATGAACAGTATTTTATTGTTTATACAAGGTCTGACAATTAAGTTTGTGAACTTTCCATCTACACTTACATTGGCAGCACTATCTAAACAATTCCATAAGGTTTCATCACCTTGGTATATCAGTGTTGCACAGTATTTGTGTTGATGTGTGATAGTGTCCTACTGAATGGCATTCATTATTACTGTTGTGTGTGTATGTGTGGGTTTTTTTGTGTGTGTGTCATACCAAAGATGTCTGCGCTTGATTAAGAGCAACAAATAAACATTCATAAATTGCTTTTTAAACATGGCAATAGTAAGAGCAGAAGTGAAATCAAGAACATGTTAGTCCAAGTTTATGGGGATAATGCCATAGGAAAATAGCAGTATTCAAATGGATTAAATGTTTTTATGAAGGGAGAAAAAGTGTCATTGATGAAGAGAGTTAGGGGAAGCCAGTAACCATCAGCACTGATTAAAACATTCAAAAAATTCATTAGAATCATTAGCTGACTGTGATAAGCATAGTAGACCAAGTAAACATCAATAGGGGAATAATTAGTAAAACCTTAACTGAAAATTTTGGCCAAAAACTTGGCTCTTGCATCACGACAATGAATCAGCTAACACAGAACTGTTCATGAGGGAGTTTTTAGCCAATAAACAAATAGCTGTATTGGATATCAAGGGTACTATGATGATGGCTTTGAGACCATTCCAGAGAAACAGTTTCAAAATTGCTTTAAAGTGTGGACTAGGCCCTGATGATGATGCATAACTTCCCAAGGGGAGTACTTTGAAGGTGACCATAGTGGTACTCAGCAATGAGGTATGTAGCACTTTTTCTAGGGTGAGTTTGTCAATGTAATTGAACTTAATTGTAGAACCCTCATTTATACTACATTTTCTTTATCTATCTATCTTTTGTTCAACACTTAGGTTGATTCCATATCTTGGCTTTTGTGAACAATGCTGCAAGAAACATTGGAATGTACATATCTCTTCAACCTACTGATTCTGTTTCTTTTGGCTGTGCGGCCAGTGGTGGGATTGCTAGATAATAAGGTATTTCTTTTTTTTAAATTTTTTGTGACCTTCTATACTGTTTTTCAATAATGGTTGTACTAGTTTGCATCCCCACCAACAGTGTGTAAGTGTTTCCTTCCCTATACATCCTCACCAACAATTGTTTTCCCTTTTTTCTTTTTTGATAATAACCAGTCAAGTGATACCTTATTCTTGTTTTGGTTTGCATTTTCCTGATAATTAGTGATGTTGAGCTATATTATTGGGCCAGCTTTCAATGGCTCTCAGTCCACCTGGGAAATTCACCAAGTAGCACTTTAATGTTAAGTTCTCAAAGAAGAAAAGTTAGTAGCAGAATAACATGGTAAGGAGTAGGAGATCTATTTTCAGATTCACATTCTAACAGTATTGCAATATTGTTAGATCTACCCCTCCCTCAAATGAAGAAGAGAAATGAATACTCTTCCTCAGCCCAAAAATATATTCTGACCTGTCAGCCAATCATGACATTCAACACTGTAACTGAATTTCTATAATAGCGGTCATTTAGAAATATGCTTCTAATGTGCATCTGCTCACTAGGATGTTAAAAAATTCCAGGGAGGCACTTTTGCAAAGCTAATCATTGCTCCTAAAAAAGTTACCTGAAATAGATGTTTCTTGTTATTGTTGTCAATTCTAACTGTAAAGCCCAGAATAGAGGTAGCCATTTTCCACCATTTGGAAGGAAGACATGATTTGCCACTGGGATTTCTGTTACTTGCCATCCAGGCACCCCGATTGACTTCTGTGAGCACCCACTCTTTTGAGGGAAAATTCCTCTCTCGATATCTTTTGACTTAACCAAGATTCAGTATATCATAATCTACCCTTTGGGGGTAGATTGGGTTGGGTTCCTGAATCGAGTAAAAAGATGAGTTTCCAATTGTATTCCCCTGAAAAGAATTTTGAGTTAGGAAAATCAAGATGCTCCCTATGGGAGTCAGCTAAAATGTCACATATGTTTAGGCCTAGCAGAGACAGAATGTACTGCTCCATTTGTGCTAGAGTTATTCAAGATTTTAGGCCATAGAAAATCAAAGATGTCTGGCCAGACATGAGGGAGAGAGAAAACTGAAAGAACTAGAGCACACAGAGATGAAAACATGAGGTAGAGAGAATATAATACCTGGCTCATTGTGGGTACTCAAGAAATGTTTATGTTGATTTAATAGTGAATGTTAGTTGCTTATCCACTTTTGAAATTTTTTGTTTATATTACTATTATTTATATATTTTATTTTTATTACTCTTATGAATTCTAGGTTCAAAAGAGAGCTATCTAAAAAATTAAATTTCAGTTGGGCAAGGTGGCTCATGCCTGTAATCCTAGCATTCTGGGAGGCTGATGCAGGTTTGTTGCTTGAGTTCACAAGTTCAAGACCAGCCTGAGCAAAAAGCGAAACCCTGTCTCTACTAAAAATAGAAAAAACTGAGGCAAGAAGATCTCTTGAGCCCAAGAGTTGGAGGTTGCTGTGAGCTATGATGATGCCACAGCACTCTACCTAAGGTGACAGCTTGAGAGTCTGTCTCAAAAATAAATAAATATAAAAATAAAAATAAATTAAAAAATTAAATTTCTATTTCTTTGCCTTACCCATCTTTCTAAAAGCAATATCGGATTGGTTGTTTACTTCTTCATTTTGTTCATACAATCATAACCAGTTCAAGCTGAGCATGGGAGGTATAGGGCTGTATTTTTGTTCACTGAGGCTCTACGTTAGGGGACCCAAACAATTCTCAAAGGGCAATATCATTAGAAATTATTTTCTTAAAGTTTACTATAAGAACATCGTAAGTAATTTTATTCTCATAATCCCTCAAATTGGATAACATTAAAAATGAAATGCATGTGTAAGAAATAGGTATTAAATATAACCATATGAGGACGAAAGACAAGTTAAAAGATAGTATCACATGTGGAGTGAAATGTAGTATTTTTGTGACTAGAATAGCGTTATTAAAGAGGTACTAATTATACTAATTATAAAATAGGTCAAAATATTGAAATTTAAAATGTAAAAAATGCATTTAATTTTAAATTGTTGCTTATTTTTGGTTTAAATTATTCTTCCACCTATCGAGAAACATTGCCTCAGTGTCTACGTATGTGGTAATAATTGTGTCTTTATATTGCTTCTTAAAGGGTATCAGAAGCAAGGACAAGTAGAAAAGAAAAGCTATAAAAACTGCATGATGATGTTCTTTTAAATTATGTAAACCTCATTTTATGTAATAGTGTCACTGAACAAATAATCAGTTAGTTGAGGAAGATTAGTGGCTGTAATTATTTATTCATTCTAATGCTTATTATTAAGCCTTCCTTTTGCTATTTGTGGCCATTATATGATGAAAGATCAATACAAAGAAGATGAGAAAATGTGGAGATGATGGTTAATTATCAGAAAGGAAAAAGGTAGGCAGATGCCTAGCTTCCTGCTGATAATCCCCCTCTTCTCACAAATGTTTCTCTAGTTAAGGTATTTCTTGGCTAGAAACAACACAGAGAAAGAAGTCTTCTTCCCTTCCCTGTAAGTCCTACATCTTACCATTGGAGTGGGTTTTACCAGACAATCTGTCTGTCCTGTTTCATTCTGTACACCAGTGCCCAGAGTGGCACCTAGCATGTAATAGGACATCAATACATATTTACTGGGTTAATAATAAATGAACAAGAAGCACACTGAGAGTTGGAAGTCAGACACACAATTTAAATGTCTTGAGAAGGTTTGCAGTAAAGAAACCCACTTAGTAAGTCTTAACTTGGGATCCCCAAAGGCCTAGATAAGGTTATGCAATCCAAATTGTAGTGGGCTTGATCTGTCTTGATGAATAATTTTTAATTTTTTCAGCAGTATTAGCTACCTCACAGTTAAAGAACTGAGAAGACATATACGAATTTGGATAAGGAAGTTTGTGGACTTGTTCTACAAAAAGTGCTACGTACCTCATTACTAAACATTACTATGGTCACCTTCAAAGTACTCCCCTTGGCCATCTATGACCATAGTGACATTCAGCAATGAGGTATGTAACGCTTTGTCTAGGATGAGTTTGTGAATTTATTTCTCCAATATTGCATATCCAGAAAGAGCCCAAAGACAGAAGACACAGGGAAAAATAAAATAATATCTCCATTTCAATGATTTTCTTTTACTCAATGTATTTTATAATGATCTGTTCAATTAGGTAACAAAACAAGTAAGCCTATTACACTATCACTGCATTCTTGGCTAAGTACTTAAATTTCCAGAGCTCTATTTTCTTCCTCTATTTTTTTTTTAATTTTTAATTTTTTTATTTTTTGGCTGGGGCTGGGTTCGAACCTGCCACCTCAGGTATATGGGGTCAGTGCCTTACTCCTTTAGCCGCAGGCACCGCCTTCTTCCTCTATTAAATGGGAATAATTATATCCATCTTATATACTTTTCATGAGCAATTAACAACAATCTATGTTAATCTGTTCATGGTGTATATGTCACATAGCAAGTATTTATCCCTTTAAAAAAATTTAATTTCATGAAAGTCATTGGCCCTATTTTTTCTCAGTGATGTAATGAAGATTAACAAGCTAGTTATAAGACAGACAGTGCCAGTGTAAATAATTGGTCAGATCATGCTCATGATATTCCTTTTATTATAATAGAAATAAAATAATTAAATATATTATTTACTGAATTGTGGCATTTGTGTCCTTGCTCTGCTTCACTCAGCATCATATGTTTCCATTTTTCACTCTAACTCTACATACAGTGATACAACTATAGCCTTCACTTAACTTTGCCTACTAAGTCCAACTGCCTAATAAATTCTAGTAATATGGCTGTTTCTTTTGTTCTGTAATGTGTATTTTGTTTTGAAAGGTGGGACTATACTTTTATTTGGTATTTTCCCTTTTGTCAGTATTATAGCTCTCACTAAGTCAGAGTTACATGCTATTTTCAGCCCTTTGCCATAGGAAGTGATTACATGTATATATAAGGCCTAAATTCACAGAGGGACATGGAGAGTCCTTACATTTTCTAGTCCATGTTATGTGATTTTGTTTTTAATGCAGACCTGAGTTGTCCATCAAACAGAAATTACTCTGGTAGAGATGCATGGTGAAGAATTTCTAAACTTCTGGTTTTTATGCATGCCTTTGTTTTATTAAATGGTCAGAGTTTAGGTTTACTTTTTCCTAATCATTATCTTCACCCAGACATTGACGAAGATAGATGTTATTGCCCTCTCAGGTTTTAAGTTCTAAAAAGTCCATTCCCAGTCAATGTAAAATTTCAATCTTATCTTGCATTTAATGCTCATTTCCACTCACTCTTTCTGAGGTAGATGAGTCTTCATTACTAGGAGCACAGAGAAGACATATCAAGGACACTGTACCCCCCACTTCTTTCTTTTAATCTCTATTCAGCAATAGTAATGAAGAGGGAGAAAAGAAACATAAAATGAGCAGTATACAACGTCTTGGATTTCCTTGTCATGGCAGGTATGAAAATGCTCACTCTACTGTGTGACTGAAGCACAAGTCCTTCGGGGGATCTTACTGGACTTCATCACAGTACAGATGCTGCTGTGAGTGATCAAATGCAATGTAACCTCACCGGACTTCTTCTGCCCTAGGAACTGTGGGTCTACTCGACAGCCTCTTAGTACCAAATCTCCTTGCCTATTGTCTAACTTTTTTTGGACACTGCCTTAAAAATGACTGCCTTCCATGCATCTTCTTCCACCAAAGGATACCCATATTCCCTCACCAAGTCAACTAGTAGGACTACAAACTTTTCCTTGAGGCTTCTCTGTCCATTCTGATTCTGTCCTCTCCAATTCTATTTTTCTCTGTTTAAAAATAGCAGTAGAAAACTCAACCCACAAGTGTGTCCAACAAAGTAAAAAGCAAAGAAAGTCTCCTCTTTTGTTAATGTCCCAGTGTAAGTAATTCCCTTTGGACTCCTTATCAGCCTACTTAGATTCGGTGGAGTATATGCACACTCTCTCTCTGATTTCCCTTGACTTAAGGTAGAGACAGAAGAATCACTACATGCTCCTTTCTACTCACATCCTATCTCTCTCTTTCATATAGGCCGAAGTAAGTGAGGAAGGAAGAGTAATGAGGTATCCCATTTGTTTTCTTGCTCCTAAATAAGACCTGAAAGGTTTTGCAATCCCCTAACAGTTACATGATGATTTTTTGTCTGTCTTCTTGCAGCAACTTACTCATTCTAGGACAATAGAAAAAGTCCTCCTCAACTTCCAGATGATCACTAATTAAACAAGCAAACATAACAAATCATATATACCATTAGATATACATACATAAAGCTTCTACACCTGTTACTTTTATGTGTATGTGTGTGTGTTTACATTTCTGTTACAGAGAAACGTTTCCTGCTGAACATTATACTACTGAATCCTCATTGTAACTTTCAAATGTTAGGAACTAATGAAATCAAAGCCATAGGTTAGTATTTAGCATTTATATAACACTTATATTTGCAAAGCACTTTAGAATAATTCAATCCTTAATCCCTATAACAGCCCTGGAAGGGAAGTCCTGTTTTTATCCCCTTCATAAATGAGGAAACAAAGAGCTGGGAAGGTTGCATGACATGCTATGCAGCTGATCAGTGGCAGCCACTGATTAAAGCACAAGGGTCTTGACTTAGAGGAATGTTGCTCATCCTTTGGTGGGCTCTAAAGAATGGGATTTCTTAATAAACCCATGAGTCACGGAGAAGAGGAATAGACTGACTACGATTTTACTAGGCTGTTTCCACTGCATCTCATTGATGGCTTAAATCATCTTAGTGCCGCTGAACTCTTTTCAGCAATAAAATAAAAAAGTGTATTAAGTACTAAATTCTGCCCATAACTGGTATTTCTCATTGACTGAAAGTTTATGGAAGTTGTCAGCTTCAGAGACCAACTTATATGAAGGAACTGCAGCCTCTGTAGGTAGATGAATTGATCTAGTCAGAAATGATGAGGATAAAATTAACAAATTTACCAGTCTTTTCGAGCTGAGGCTGTATTTGTCAGTGTTCATACTGCCGCACCATCACCCTACAGAACCCCAGAGCTGAAGCATTCCTCATCTCACCTTTAGAGACTGTTATCTAGATATCTCAGTTTTACTTACAAACTTGAGATTACCATAGCAACCAATTAGTATTTATGTTGCTAAGATAGCATTGACAGAAAGAGGAAAGCAGGATGTGCTTATTCATTTTTATGTAATCTCAATAGAGAAAGGATAAAATGCCTATTCCAGTTTCCAAATTCTCATTGACTTCTCCCATCTTAATTTATATTCACATTCATCTTTTCCACAGGTAAACTGCTTGATAGCAAAGCAATCTACAATAAATTCGACAATTGTTAGTAATGCCAACAATGAGTGAGAAGGGATGAAATAATTACACCATGGCCTACTGGCTTAGAGTAAGATCCTTTGATTTTAAAATATTCCTGGCATTCAAAATCTAAGCCTTCATCTAGTCTAACACTTTCTAAAGCAACTCGGTCTCACATGACCCACCCCATGATTTATTGTTATTTATATTTTTGTTGTATTGTAATCTCCTTGCTTTAATCTTAAATGACCTGAGAAGCAGTAAGAGTATCACATTATAAGAAGATTATGAGTCAGAATTAGGTCCAAATCCCAACTCTCATATTAACTAGTAATGGAGCTTCTGGTAAATTATTACCTTCCCTGGCTCTATTTATTTAAAACAAGCACAGGAATCTATCTCTTGAGCTCAAAAGAGTATCCTGGGATCAGTATAGGGTAAATGCTAATTGAAACTTGGATATTTCAAATAAAGTGTTCCTGTATATTTGTGTGCATGTATGTGTTCTAAGTTGAATATATTGTTCATTTTTAAAACTCTAGTTCTTTGAAAACTTTCCATATGAAGAAGAGTGGGAAGTGATTTCTAAACCCTTTCTGGTATTTGATGTCAACAAAGGTGGGACAATTGCACTGTTGATTAGCTATCAGATGTCAACAATCACTATTGGGATTTGAGAAAAATCTCCTTAAGAAGCACAACTTCACTTTGGTTTCATCCTGAAACAGTTTAGCACCCTTTGGAATTAATGAAATGGACTAAGAAACTATTATTTGGAAAAGCTAAATGTCTATGCAGTTTGGATAAATTGAGTAAAGAATTAAAATTTTCCTCCCATCCAATTTGTTGTAGACTGTTTTAATGACAAATAAATGGTAAAAGCTTTGCATATGGACCATATAAGAAATGGTACAATCTTTTTGGTCGGGTCTATTTGACTTCATTTCTTTTGACAAATCAAGTAAAGGAATTAATCAAATGAATTGAACAATCACTTAATCCAAGTTCATTCATGTTTTAGCTATGCCACATAGATATTCCCAACAAACCATAGTCTGCATAATACATGTCAGCACACTGTTTTTTCATCAATTATAGGAGTACATGACTCTGTCCTCTAAGTCACCTCCTCCATTTGACTAAACTCTGGATCACCTCTCAGTTCTGTCTATTGAATTCTTTCTTTGTTCTCCTCTACTCCACTGTCTATAATAGCATTATTATAGGTATTGATAAAGAAAAATATTTATTAAATAATTATTAATGCAAAAAACAATGCCAATAATAAAAACAATCAAATAAAAGTAAGCTTGCTTGGCTTAATCAATACAGATAAATAATCTGCACTGTGGTTTTGCTAGGTAATTTCTTTCTCTGCTTTTTCTTCATACATAGAATATCCCTCAAGATTTTTCCATTCATTATATGAACACAGTGATTTTTTTTTTCCTGTTAGGACCGTCAATTTCAAAGATAGAATGATGAACATAGCATGAGATATTTTTTTCCTTCCTATTACTTTATGTGAGAACATTTTAAAATGCTTCAAAATTACATTTCTTAATAATATGTTAGACTCTTACATACAACAGTAAAGATTTTTAAATGTCAGGTTATTTTTTTCTCTTAGTAGTAAGTAATCATCTACCTTAAATTGTGGACATCTCTTCAAAAGGCTAGCTAGTTCGATTCTAGAACAATTCTTTCTCTCTAAATCTCTAGTGAGAAAAATAAGATGAAATTATGTAATTATACTCATGGAAGAATAGAAAGCATTATCTGCCTATGAAAATCCTCTTAGAGCTATTACAAAATCAAATCCAGGAAAATTAATTCAATGGAATCAAAAATAATAAATACATTTTAACATTTTCCATGTGCCATGCCATGTGTGATATTGTAAAATATACAAATATACAAGTATGCAAATTGCACAGGTGGTTCTTCTAGGAACTAATGAATCCTTTGAGAAAGACCTAGATAGGTGAACAATTAAATAATTTTAAGAGATGAAAATAGCTATGGGGGATAAATTAAAAAGCACAACATGACTCTCAGGTCTAAAGAACAAGACAGTGTGGGCATTAAATAGATACAAGTTCAAAGATGAAAAAATCATTTCAAATGGGGAGTGTTCAATCCATTCATCCTTTACAAGTATTTCTTAAAATTATACCATGTACTCCCTTAGGGAGAACTTTGTGGAAGAGAGAGGATTAGAGCTCAGCTTTGTGAAGCATGTAATATACATACCAATAGCCTGGAATTTATCACAGAATGCTTTGTATTATTGGTTATATTTTTGGAAATGTAAATAATACAGCAATATCAATAACAATAGCAATAGTTTACCAAGCCAGACATTATGCAAAAAATTTTATATACGTCGGCTCATTTAATTCTTATAAATTTGTGTTTCATATTGCTAGGAGAAGAAATTTTGTCTTTCTAAGAAACAGTAATGGTCTCAACATAGTTTGATGGCAGTATATGCATGAGCTCAAAAGCACGAGTGTATCACATCAAAGTATGTGCTCTCAACCACGTAGTTCTGGAGCTTCTGGATATGACAAATTCTGTGATGGCAGAATCAATGCCTCTCTGTATCTTGATGGTTTTTCTGTTTCTGAGTTTGAACTCAATGATTGAGACTTGATACTGAGTAGCATTGTCACTAGTTCATGCAGAAATAACTAATAATTCTGGAGTTTTAGAAAGTTATACTTTAAACGTATCTAAGTTAGGTTAATTGCTTTTTAAATTGATGATGTTCTTTCAGAAGAGTGAATTATAGAGCACTCTGGCTCTATCCTACCCTGGCTATGAGTCCTTTGGGGGAGGAAATTGCATGCTCCATATATGAAGATTCATCTATAAAATGGAAAGAATGATAATATGATACCTACCTAATTATGTTGTGGTGAGGATTAAATGATAAAATTTGGGTCACATGCCAAGAATTCTGCCTGACAGATAACGAGTGATCAAAATATTAACTATCATCACCATTCTCCGACCTTTGCAAACATTTATATTCTTTCTATAATAAAGGAATTTAAGGGTTGGTTATTATCTATTCCTTACTAACTTTTCCATGAAGAAGAAATCTGAAGTGGCTAGGGAGTTACCTCATGGAAGAACCAGAAATGAAGAGCCAGACACAGAAAACAAAACAAAAAATTTTAAACCCATAATGAAAAACAACATTTCAGAGTCCATGCCTGAGGTCAGCTTCTATTATCCTTGATAAATCGAATACAAAGTTTGAAGATGAAAATGAATCCTTTCATTGCTGAACTTCCCAAGAGCTTTTGAGAGTAGAGTTCCTTTTAAAGTTGTTTTGTTTGTGTTTTAGAAAGTGTGTGTGTGTGTACATGTGTGTGTGATTATATTTATGTATATATGTGTATTTTCCTTCTTAGAATCTTAAAACATGGCTTATTATCCTTTCTCCTGTTGGTTTTATTGGTTTTCAATTGTTAATTGTTTCTGAACTATTCTTTGTTACTTAAGATAAAATGGGAGGAAGTCAGAGTTGGCTTGTGTTTCAGTGCCCAGGTCATTCAGTCTGGGAATAAAAATACTTTTGATATGGAGATCTTCAAATGAAAAACTAAGATTTTTAGCTATCCATATCTTACTTTCCATGACTGTATTGTTTTGAATTTCAGATTAATATGATGGTTCAAATGATTAGGTTATGTTGTTTGCATTTCTAAGGTAAATTTTAAGTTGTAGTTGAGCCCTTCATTCATTTGGGGGTGTTCTGTACGTCCTTATCTTATAAACATTAGGAAAGGGCTTACCAATCTCTCTTCCTCCTTTCCTTTCTCCCTCCCCTCTTCCCTCCTCCCCTCTACTTGAATATACTTGTGTTTTTATCCCTTATGGGTATGTCCTTGTCTTTCCATTCACTTCATATGAGTATTGCATGCATTAAATACTTGCTTTTGCATTCTTGTGATAATTTACTAAGAAGAATGTACTTCAACTTTACTCAAGTAAATTCAAAATACTTAAAGAGCTAAACATATACCTTTCATTTGATCCCCAAATCTCATTACTAGGTATCTTCACAGAAGAAAACACAATCATTTTATCACAAGGACATTTGCACTAGAATGCTTATCACAGCTCAGTTCACAATTGCCAAGCCAGGGAACCATGACTGTATTTTTAACCCACATCAAAAGTGCAATTTGTTTCAAGTACTAAAAAAAAAAAAAAATTCTGAAAACGAGTTTTGACACTAAATGATCAACCCCATTAGCAGATTGAGAAAATTTATTGCTTTTTCAACCCCTAGAAATGCAAATTAATCTATATCTCAATATTAATCAATGAACTAATAAATCATATATCAAAATGTTCAATTGATATCCAATTGAATTCTTAGCTTTAGACTTCACTTCGTAAAAAAGGAAAGAAGGAAAACAGGCTAACAGTTATTGATCACTTATATAGCCAGGTTTGGTGGGTCACCCTGTAATCCTAGCACTCTGGGAGGCCTAGGCAGGTGGATTGTTTGAGCTCAGGAGTTGGAGATCAGCCCTAGTAGAGCGAGATCCCATCTCTACTAAAAATAGAAAAAGTAGCTTGCCATTGTGGTGGGCACCCATAGTTCCAGCTAGCCTGGAGGCTGAGGCAAGAGGATCCCTTGAGCCCAAGGGTTTGAATTTACTGTGAGCTATTACCTACTGAGAGCACAGAGTGAGACTCTGTCTTAAAAAAAAAAAATCACTTATACCAGAAAATTTACCTGTGTATAATTGTGTTCCATGGATTATTTCTAGAAGAGGTTAATATAGAGTCATGATAATGAGAATCTATTTTATCTGGCTCTACCTCTATACATTATCAGAATAACTTCAAATCTCGTCTTTTAAATCATGCTTCCAGTTACATTTTAGAATCCTGGACAAGCAACCAACATATTCTAAGATGCCCTGTCCTCTGTGCTAGCACGTTGCAGTAGTTCATCCTGCTTTGTTCCCCTTAGCTTGTGGCAGCCCTCTGTTTTCCCAGTTTCCTCCTTTAATTATAATACTCCTGAAAAAGTCTTCACAAGAATTCTGATGTGTTTAAGCCCTTTATCTCCAACTGTACTTACAATCCTCTTGTAATTATTTTTCTCTCCATCTGGTTTTTATTGCTTGATCCATAATGCCACCTCTTATCTTCCCAATCACCATATCTAAGAAATAGATTGATTGATTTCACTTTTCAGCATTTTCCTTGCCCCTGGCTTTTCCTCAGACCCCACATCCCACTGTTCAGCTAGTTTTACTATGAGTTTAAAATATATCCACATCATAATTATTTCCTCAAGCTATCATTGCAACAGTTCTATACAAAGCCACCATTTTTCTATGTTTTGAACCAGAGCATTAGCCTCCTAAATGGACATCTCTTAATTTGATGACCAAAATAGCCCCTAATAAACAGTTATCTAACCTATTTTATTCATATCACATTGACACTGGTTTTTCTTAAAAAGAAATCTGACTATGCTATGCTTGCTCTCAGAACTTTTGAGCAGTGACTTAATTTTCCAAAGATATACTTCATGTTTTTGCCCCCATATGCCCTTTCAACTTTCTCTTTAATCTTGTCACCACCACTCAGTCCATGTTAAACTTCCTTTAGTTGGGTTGAGGTGCCATGTTCTCTCTTCATTTTCTACCATATATATATTCTTTTCCTCTAGAACAGCCTCCTTGTAGTCTGTCTCCCACTATCTTTAGATCTCAGTTTTAACTACATTACTCTATACAGATGTCCCTATGCCTATTGCTCATTCCCAAGCTTGCATAAGTTGTGCTTCCTCTCTGCTCCCACAATACTATATACATGCACTGTCATTACTCTGTATTATTAACTGTTTACTTAGCTTTATTTCCCTCAAAACTGTAAAATACTGAAGTGGCTTCATCAACAACACCTTGACCTAAGTGCAAAAAGAGGGCTAAGACAAGGTCATATTACCCAGAAACATCTCACATACATGCCTATGGAGGCTGCTCACTTAATATAAAAACAATGAATGAATTGGACAAGTGGTACCATCTGCTGCTAAGGCTGCCAATGCCAACACCCATGGAAATGATGCTGTGGTTAAGGGAAACAATGCCACCAACATCCACTGAGAATACTGATGCCCAAGGCTGAATGTGCAGCTCCGGCAGAGCAAGGGATACTCAGTACCATGGCACAGTCTGTGGACATATAGCTTGGAGTCTGCTCATTTTGTCTGGCACATGCAAAATCTCTCTCAGAAGGAATTTTGTTAAAAAGAGATTTTACATTTTATTCTCTTCTTAACCCATTCTTTATAACTTAGACATCAATCAGTGAGTCCTGGAGTACAAAATACCTGAGTGGCAGACACTAAATAATTAACTGAAATCACTTCTCTTGCTATCCTTGGATCTTTTCGAAAGCTTCATCTTTGTCTTCCTAAGATGAGTCTTTACTAGGATGATAGCAAGTGTCACATGGAAATAATTTCCCACCCCTTTCTAACCAGCCATGTCCTTCTCCAATCCTCTAGAGAAGTCTAAGGTTGAACACAGGTCAAACTAAAGTTCCTAGTGCATACATTACAAATCTTATGAGTCACGTACTATAGTCTGCATTTTACTGATAGGGATAATGAAATCTCTGAACACAGTTTCATACTTACTTGAGATGATTCTTGGACTTTGTATTGCCTTCTTTCCGAGGGAAACCAGAAAAGATGTAAGATATGAACTACTATTTTATGGCAGCATGTACCTCACAGTGTAGGTTTCAGGATACCTGGATACTAATTTTAGATCTGCCCCTAATTAACTGTGTGGCATTCAGCAAATTAAAGACCCATTTACCTCATTTATAAAGTAATCCGGTTCTATAAGACAATTGTTAAATTTCCCCCATTTTTGGTAACATTCCATGAATTAGCAATCTTTTTTCAAAGATGCAATCATCTAAAGAGGTAAGGCTTAACAAAGAAACAGTAACAATATAAGCAATAATTAAGAGCTTCTGAAGTTAAAACCATCAAGATACCTGGGATAAGTGAAGTGATTAGAAAAAGAAAATTACAGAACACAGATCTTGAGTCAACTTTGAATGAAAGATAAAATAGAAAGACACAGCATCTATTACAACATGGTAAATGTCTAAAACAGACCTACATATTAGCCATTGGGGTCTAATTTGGCCGGGGACCAAAAAAAAAAAAAAAAAAAAAGCGACTATCATAAATTACATTGAAGTAGTTTGCTATATATTAAAATAAAAGATTTTGTGTAAAGATTTAATGTAAAGTCTCAGTCCTTAAATTGGCAAACTTTCACCTATCAGGAAACTCAGCTATACAGAATGACTGTGGACTTTGAATAGTGACAGTTTTACTGTAATAATAATAACCACAGTGCTGGCAAAGGAAAAGACAGATGGATGCAACTTCCAGGCTTCACCATCACTCGTCCTAGTTACTCTTGCTTATTTTCAGCATCGACAAAATGAGGTAGCTGTTATCATAGATCTTTGCATAGCATTGAATCAAGTGTGTGTTGAAACAAGCCTGCTTCTGTGTAATTCATTTATATCACTAGCTCACGCCTGCCTCCTCTTCCTTTCCTTTGATCTCACATATCTCCAAGATGAGCATTTATCTTACTTTGCTCTCTTGTTCCTCTCCTGTTGTCAGTCTAGCAGGTGTTCTTTTCAGATTGCTTTCATCCTTCATTATTCATTTTGAGTCCCTTTCTAGTTTTGTGGCCATTTTTACCCTTCTCTTCCTATATACCTCAGGCATTGAAGCCATCCATTTGTTAAAAATGTTTGGTACTATTTGTTCATAGTTATTTCCCCCTTCAAGTAGGGCTTAGAAAATCCACCTGGTGAGTTCTTTCTTGTTTTCACAGGAAGAAAGGCTCTCTATGCTTAGGAGAATTTAGAAATCAGGACTGTCATTTGCGTTCCAACCTGCTCCAGGCTTGATCCAACTGCTCCTCTTCAGTGGCCTGTTTGGTTCTGAGCAATGTCAACACTTTTTTTTTTTTCCAGCAATAAATGCACTTACAGCATTTTTTGAAACTACATGGTCTCCAATTTTATTGTTCCACAAATTCAGAAATTCTAGTCACTTTAGGCTTATTTAGTAGCTCACAAGTTATTTGTGTTGATAATCACACAAAAGTCTGAATATTTAAGGAAGTGTGCAAATACATTTCTTTATGCATTTTATGTTGCTAGTCATGGAGAGACAGTCATGAGAGAGTCACCTCTACCCTTTCAAATGACTCAAAGCCCACCAGCTGGCTGTGGGTTACCAGACAATCTAGTAAAACCTGCTGTTTCAGCATCTTCAGAGCAGAAAAGCACTTCCTATCATTATCAGAAGCTGTCTAGGGACATATGCAGGCATGAGTGCGATGAAGACCTCAGGATCAGTAAAGGGTCTCCATTCAACTCTCAGCAATACTATACCAAAAAAAATGCCATTTTTACAATCTGTTATATATCACCTTGCTAAGAAGATATAGAAAGCCCCTATTAAAGATTTTTTGAAGTAAAACTGAGAGAGCTCTTAGAGAAAATAGTAAATTCAACTTTTCTTCCCTCCCTATCTCTTGCACTTTACCTTTATTGTATTTACATTGGCTTCTTTTTTGAGCTATAGATATCAGAAGTTTGTGTTTCTTTTAATGCTTCATTTTATCGTTATAAAATTTTGAAAACCTTGAGTGTTAGTCTTGATTGAATCCAGACCAATTTCTTTGCCTTTCTTGTAAATGCGTATAGACTTACAAATGTTTTTGTGTGTGTGTGTGTAATTTGCATCTTTGTAAATAGATAACAATTTCTTCCCTATGCTGTTGAATTTAGAGGAAGCAAATTCTTGCTAAAGAAAGGCAGAGTTACAGAAGGGAGGCTTAAAAGAATGGCCTTGGGGACCCAGTACCTGCAACAATCTGTATGCCACAGCGTTTCCAGAGACTGTCCTTGCATCAAATTCTAATTGAGCAGTTTATTTTTCAGTTTATCCAAATACTGTAATAGTGGCACCAGCTTGTAGACCTTTTTGCCTTCTGATCTGAATATATTCAGCAGCATAAACTGACTGACAACCAAATTCTTTCCATTTTAATGTAAAGATTTCCAATTTATTTTCATCTATAGTTGTAAGTAAACATTCTGAGAAAGAAAAAGAATCCTTGTGTTGTCTGATTCTAAAATCAACTTTTCATCATTCAGAGATGTCTACAGGGTATGTGTAATTTTATTTATACCTCTGAAATGCATTTCATTTCTTCATGTGTCTATTAACAATTGACTCTGTTGATTTCTTAAAAACATATTTTTAGAGGACATCAGTCTTACCCATCTAATATTTCCATAGTTTCAACTTCAGTATCCTGTACTATCTACTTATTTCTACCTCTTTAAAGCAGCAGCTACAATAGCTATGACTCTTTGCAAAGATGTCTAGCTTAATATCATGAGGAAGTGGATGTGAACTTTTTGGTAACTGTGCAGAGATTTATCTATTGCTATGTATGAGAATTTTTTTTTTCATACTTCCTGCACTGAGCTCGTCAACAAAGCAAAATCTTTTATCACTATCGCTATTCAGTAGAATATCAGATATTTTTGCCAAAGTACATCAGATATTTGTATAAAAGTTCATTACAATATTACGGAATGTTCATTCTCTCCTGAGCTGATACATATATTTTCTTTAAAAAGAAAGAAAAAAGAAAGGAAGGAAGGAAGGAAGGAAAGAAGGAAGGAAGAAAGGAAGGAAGGAAGGAAAGAAAAAAAACTCATGGAGTGTTTATCCCAGTTTATAATTTCTTTTCTCCAAATTTCTCTATCCATCTTTCACAACTACAGGGCACAGCTCTTCTCTGATTTTCTCTGCCCAGATTCTTTTAGCCAATCATATTTTATCTTCAATAGAGTATTACTTACAGAATGTCTGCTGGGGAAATGGCAAGAGGCCTGCAGATTTATAGAAATTTCTGTTCAGTTTTTATGTTCAGTTATTGACTATAGTGTTCTACAACCTATAGTTCTACAAGTATTGAATGATCTTTTTTTTTTCTTTTCATCTTTGAGCATCATATTGTTTTTACAAACAAAAATAACAAGCAAGTGGACCAACAGCTGATTGGATAATACCTGACAACTGAATGGTGTTGATTAGATGGATGTTTGTGTTGTTAATGTTACAAAAGTAGCCTTGGAAAGAGGCATTTGGATTTAAAAACAAGAAAGTTAGTTATTTGGACTTCCTTCACAGTTTTTTCATCCTGAAAAGTATAATAGTATTTTTAAAAATTGTGAATACAGTATGAGTTCAATAAAGCACTCAAACAACTGAGAAAAAGTAATTCCCTCTCGCCCTGTTGAAATCCCCAGGTACAGTCTCATCGTTCGAAGTGACTGATATTAGAAGTACTTTCCATTGCCTTTTAGACATGTTTATGTACTTGGATTTCCCTAACAGAAATAGTTTGTATTTTTCATACTGTTGAGAAAATAGTCTTTTCAATTTTTAGAGTTGTTAGAAGATAATAAAATTTTTTCACTAACATATTCTCCTTCTTTCCTCAAGTGGCTCTAGACCATTCCCACTGGGGATGTGTTATATTGCAGCATCCCTTTGTTATCCTGATGGACACATGGGTTGGCTTCAATTGCACTTTACTTCAAATAATATGCAGTTGAACACCCTTCACCATTTCTGTAAATATCTGTACAGGATAGACAAATGGAAGTAGAATTACTTGGCCAACTCTTACATGTGTTTAAAATGCCCAGAGATAACAAATGCTTTTACAAAAGGAATGGAGATTCCTGCAACTGTGTTGCCAATAATGTAGAAGAACTTTATTTGATGAAGTGAAATACTAGTATTTTATTTTTGCTAATCTAATAGACTTAAAATGTTATCGTATTATTGTTTTTAATTAGTGAGTATCTTAGCCATATATTTAATACAGTTTTCTATTTATTTGAAATGCCACTTCATAAAGAGTTTATTTTTCTTTTTTGTAATTAACTTATAATTTTCACAATCAATACAATCAATAAGCAATAATCAGCTGCTTATTAGGGACACTTTCATCATTTTCCTACTAACATTATTGCATGTATTTTCTCCAAATTTGCATTAATTGTTTAACTTTGTAGTGTCTGTGGCCATTTTGAAGTTTCTGGTTGTATTTATAAACCTTTTCCTTTATTGTTTCTGTAGGAAACTTTAAAAGTAGTGGTTATCCTAGTGACAGTTACAAATATATATTTAAACTGGCATAATATAAAAATTGCTTTCTTTTGTAATAATGTCAAGTCTATAAGAATGTACTTCCATGCAGTAAAAGTTAAAAATAATTTGAATTTCAAGCCTCTTTTCACCAAGCAATGACTACACTATATTGCTGGTTGGAGGTGAGAGAGGAAGGATGGAATTATTTATATTTAAGCTTCTAAATTAACTGAAACTGGATTAATATCAGACTCCTGGATTAATACATTTAGCATTGGCCTCCCCTCTAGATTAACTGTAAACAACACTGCACCCTGGCAGGAAATTGATTTTGCCACAAACCTTGAATTACTAAGAATTCAATTATAGTTTATAAAGTTTGTGTGAAAAAGACTGTGAATGCAGCTAACTTGTTTTATATCCTCAGTTCAGATAAAAGTAAAGGTAGTGAGCATCCATGTCTATAGTTTCAGTGACTTCACCATGAAGAAGTGAGTGTTTTGACATTAGGTTGTGAGTCTCAAAATCATAGGGTCATGAAGAGGTAGGATCCATTTAATCCTCAAATACTATAAATTGTTTAGACTGGTTTTCATTCTTTTTTTAGAGCTCAATTATTAAATACAGAGGTATGATAATTAAGCTCACAAACTCATTCTAGAAAAGGTGCTACATGCCTCATTTCTGAATATCATGATAGTCACCTTTGAAGTACTCCTCTTGGGAAGCTATTAACTGACACCAGCATCTAGTCCACCCGTCAAAGAAAATGTTGAACTCTTTTTCTGGAATGGTCTTCAGAACTGTCATTTTATTACCCATGATGTCCTGAATGTTATCATAATATCTTCCTTCCAATGTCTCCTTTATTTTTGAATGAAAAAAAGTCATTGGAGGCCAGATCAGGTGAGCAGGGAGAGTGTTCCAATACCATTATTTGTTTACTGTAAAAGAGGTTAAAAAGTACCCCTCAGCCAGTGTAATGTGAGTTGGTACAGTGTCATGGTGCAAGAACCATGAGTTGTTGGCTAAGACATTTAGTTAAGATTTTCCTGACTTTCTCTATTAATATTTACTTGGCTGCTGTGCTTTTCCCAGTCAACTAACAATTTTGACACACAATTCAACAAATTTTTGCAAATATTTTATCAGTTCTGCTTGTTACTGTTATCCCTGACCTCTCATCATCAATGATGTTTATTCTTCCCTCAGAAAACATTTAATCCATTTGTACACTCCTGGTTTCTTCATGGCATTATCCCCATAAACTTGGACTAACATGTCCCTGATTTCACTTCCATTCTTGCCATGTTTAACAAGAAATTTAATGTTTGTTCATTGTTGTAATTCAAGCTCCAACATTCTTGCCATGGCACACAAAAACACTCAATAACAATAATAAATGTCACTCAGTAAGACATGCCACACATCGAAATGAACACGGCTATGAGACACTGATATACTGAGGGTATGAAACCTTACTGAATTGTTTGTACAGTACTGCCAATATAAGCACACAGTGGCAAGTTCACAAACATAATTGTCAGTCCTCATAAATAGGTCAATAGACCTCTTGCTTTTATCTCAGTAGGCATAAGTTGTTTCCTCTGCAAGAGACTTTCCAACCCAAATTCTTTAAGACATTGCCAGAAAGAAAAGAATATATCAAAAGTTGAAAACAGAAAGTTCACTAAAGAAAGCACAGAAAACCTTATTCTTCTTTTTATACCCCCTTCAAACAAAATTATATTGTGTTCCCTGGAGGCCAAAATGTATTTGATTTTGTGTTGGGGGACTATACTGAAATACTCTTAACAGATATTTTTGAAAAGCTGTTGTTTTTGTTGTGATAAATCTGCAGAATTTAAATAATTATAATGAATTAATTTTTAAAATAATTATACATTTAAAGCAATCATTTTCAGAAACTCAAGATTAAGTAGTAAATTTTTAATGTTTTATGCATCACACAATTTAAGGGAGTAAAAAAGAAAACAGAACAAGAAATCATAAAGGAATTATTGAATGATTGAATTGATTGACTGATTTAGAATGCTGAGGCGGGCAGGGATGGTGCATGTGCTCAGTAACAACAAAATTATGGAAGTTACTTTGTTTTTTTCTGTCTTCACCATACATATTTCTAGTATCAACTCAAGAAATATTTGCTAACTAAACAATAGGAATGGTGTTATTAGTTTAACTCTCATATTTTGTCTATTTGACTATGTAGTTATGTCTTTATGGGTAAGGTCTCAACTCTTTGAGTGATAAAATGTGAAAATCAAGAAAGGGTGATCACAAGCCTTTCCTTTAAACTTTTCAGGTGTTAGAAGAAGGTGAATTGTAGGGTTTTTTACACACACACACCCCTATATATATTTACAAGTTGGACCTCTGGCATGTGCCTTCATTTAGGGGGAAAGAAATCAACTTAGAACCTTCTAGATGGAAACTTTGCCCTTTTGCTGCTGCCTTTCCTTTTAGAAAACAAGTTAAAAGATATCACTGACCAGGCTAATTGACTTACAAGTGCGTCTTTTTATTAAGTGTCATAAAGTATGTCAGGCTGCTGAAACTTGCTTTCTGTGTGTTTTTTTAAAAAACTGTTGTCAACCAGATTAAAGTTTATTGTTCTCACGTACATACGATTTTCAGGTTGTAATGAAAGACCCTGAATTGATTTGCCATGTGTCCAGAGAAAGGGGTCGTGTCCTTTGCTCTCCCTCAATGTGCTTTTACCCCTGGGCTCTCCTCTAAGCTGTGCAGCTGGCAGAGATTGCCCAGCTCTGGACTTTGGGAGCTAAACACCTTTCGCCCTCTTTTCTATGTCTCCTTGGAAGGATTGTCTGGAGGCTACAAAGAAAGTAACCATCTGAGGATGGTGATTTCATAATGTCTATTAATTTTAAAATGGAATACTGTGAATAAAACAACTTTCGAATGAATTCTTTTCTCCCTGAGGATTTGGATTGTTTCCGGAAGATATATATATATATTGGCAAATGTTTGTGTTCCTGTACAGTGAGTCTGATGCCCCTCCAAGTCTCAACCTAACCTACACAGTTCCAGGTTCCCCTGAGAGACCACACCACAAAAGGACCTAGAGCAGGATTTTGGTAAAGAGTCACAAGATGTTTGATTCCCCAAGTATTCTATCATCTCCCAAATTTTAGGACCATAAAGAAGGTTGGAGAGGAAGTCTCTAAGCAGTCACTGACAGGAGAAGTCAGTGGCTGCTTTGCCTTTGCCAGTTTCATCTATAATCATTCTGGAATGTTCAATCTTCAAACTTTATTACTGTGATTCTACATACAAATTGCAAGCAGAAGTTTTAGTCTTCCCCTCAGGGCTCAATATGACATAAAATACATTTCTAAATGAGCACCCAGGAGAACTGGCTGGGGAACAGGCAGAGGGTAGGGTTGCTTATTTTTTCAGTCTGAGAAAATCCTCTGCTCCAATAATCCCTGCACTTCCTCACCCATTTTTGCAGAAGGGAGAAATGCTGTAACCACACAAAAAGGATTCCTACCAGAGCTAGAAATAACCCTATTTCTGCCCAGATGCCAGAAATATTATCTCTCAAGATTCATTTCTTTGTGTTAAATTATCACCCATCAGGATGTTGTCATCATTTTATTGTTCATCTCCCCATACTAGAATCCAAATACTATGAAAATGTGGGCTTTGCACATTTCTGTGTCTCTGGTACCTAGCGTAATTTAAACTTCAATAAATATTCGTGGGAAAAATAAAGTTTTCTTTTTCAATGTATTAATAGTCCCTGACCTATTGGGATCAAAGAAGTATTTTTCCTTGTCCCCAGTACTCCAGTAGGAAGGGGTTTGTTCCATAACTTTCATCTCCATAGGTGAGACCAGGGCTGCTGCTACAGGTTGGAAAGAGACACTGGGAGAGGTTATGGTCACACAGAAATGACAGATTGCAGAAAACCAGTGTCCAGCTTTAGTGTCACTGAGAAAGACAGTAGCTTATCTGTGGTGTTCAAGTTGTAGGGGGTGGGAGTTAAAAAGCCAAAGTCGAATTAAAATACTGAGGATGTAAAATATCAGAGAATATTTCTCCCTTCTGCAAAGAGTAACCAGTAAAAAAATTGGGGAAGAGGGAGAGAGAGAGAGACCATTGGAACCAGGAGGAGAAAATATAGGACTTAGCAGTGTTAGTAAAAGCTTAATGCCTATAGGGATTGCTCTATAGATTAGCCAAATGGGAGCATATGGAATATCAAGTGAATTTAAGAAGGATAAAAAGCTCTCTCAGAACTAGCACCTTAGCAAGCATTGAAAATGCTGTATATTTTTAGTTTGAACTCTGCTCTCTAAAGCTTTGTGTCTTGAGGTTCTCTTTCAATCTCTGGAGCTGGCTTTGTCCATATGGAGCATGTGAGCCATATGTTTTCATGTGAGTGTTTACACGGGGAGAACACACCAAATAAAGCAAATCTCTTGACACTGGTGACCATCTGGAACTGTGCCAAAGGAGAGTCTCCTTCTGCCTCTGTGGACATTGCTGGGCCCATACATTATAAATTTGCCCCATCCATCCCCTTTGCTCCCATCTAAAACCAATCTTCCCTCTGGGTTGTTGAATATTAGCCCAAAATTAGCAGGAGGCTCAAGTCACCATCAAGCCAGCTTTGCCTTTTTATGTTTTTTGTTCTGGACATGGGTCTTCTATTGGTCATAAACCAAGGTATCCCTGCTGAAGTTTACCTCAAGTCTAGTCATTTGTTTCAAAGCTTCTCATCCAAATCCCATCCTCAGAATTTTCTCTTGATAGTCTACTGCAGGTTCCCAAAATCCTTGAAACTCACCAGCTACATCCTGTTACTGTCAGTCTTCCTGTGAACAACCATGCTGATCCAAAGCCAAGGGATTATTAGAAACTTCTAATAAAATCAGATTTTCTTGATTTCTCTTATACTTATTTTGTTTCTCAGGAAGCATTACAGTGGTGTAATGCATGCTTCAGCACACCGTTCCTATGATCCTTTCCTGCTATACTAGTTCATCTGTCCCCTCATAACAGCCTTGAGAAGTGGGTTAGGTGGAAATCATGTCCCCATTTGTGGCTTGTAGACTCAGGGCTGAAGTTGGCTTGGTCACCCCTAACATACTTGCCCCTGACTCCATGTGGAGTCCATGTTCTGCCTTCTCTACCTTTTCTGATTCCAGAAGGACCTGCAGAGGATGGTGTTATCTGGGGGAGTAGTCAGGGAAGAGATGACTTTAAAATGAGTCATTGAAGAATCAATAGAACATTCTAGGTTGAGGAGTCAGAGAGACTAAAGGAGGGAGGTAATCAGCAGCCCATGAGTGGGGTCAGAGGGCAACCTTCTAGGAGTCTAGGATTCTTAGGGAAGTGGGGAGAGGCAAGAGAAGATAAACTTGACCTGTAAAGACATGTTTGGGGACATACATATATGTTTGTGCATGCATGTGTTTGAGGTGGGTATATCCATGAGGGATGGCGATGGGAAAGATCTCATGGCAATATTTCCTTCACAAATTTCAGGTAGCAGCAAAGAGGACATAGTTAACAAAGAAATAGCTCTAGCCCTGGAACCAACAATTACTGTTACTTTTCAGAGCTGCCACTTAGAAGCTGCAGAGCCCTTGGCAACACCACCTCCCCGAGACATGTCCTTGTGACCCATGAAATGAATGTGTAAAATAGCTATTTCAGCAACATATGCAATTATACATGCATTCAACGTTAAAATGAGATAGGATGTTTGAAAATACATTGTGAGCTGGAAAGAACTCTGTAAAAATAATATTTTATTTACATTTTGAGAAGTATTAGGGAAAAAATCATGGTATAAAAGCTAACACACAGGTTTCCACTTGAGTCCATGTGATGTGTCTCTTGACTGGATACTGTTAATGTCCCTTACTCCTTTTTCTTGAACTTGCACATGTGTCTAACAATTCCTTTAACCACTAAGAGGCTCCTCCTCATCTTCCTACACCATCCAGGCCCCATGAGATCCTAGATGATGCCTGTCAGTTTATACACACCCTTCTTGCCTCACCCTATAACCTTGCCCCCAACCTTCATGGAAAACAAAGAGCCCTGCTTGTTGTTCTTTCAGAACACAATCAACGTAGCCAATTGGAATCCTCATGAATAATTTAACCTCCCAGCAGGGACTGGACAGAATTGGAAGATGCAGCAGCTTCCCAAAATTAATAAAGGCTTTTATAGAGCTATAAAAGAGCATAATTCAATCATTTTAAAAAAGGGCACCAAACACAACACTTATTAAAGGCTGGGTGCTGCTGAGGCGTGTTCAGGGATGCTGAGAACGATCACTCAGCAGCAATGGCCCTGAAACACGCCCACCCCTCCACTTGACAAGCAGATAGGCAGACCCAAGCATTTAATAAGCAATATTTACTGATGATTCCTCTCTGACTGGTTCAGTCAGGTTAGAGTACTAACAAAGAAGATGACTGAAACAGGGGAGGATTTTCTTGTTCTGTTAATGTCAAGCCATTGTTCTTGAAGTGGGAGAGTCACCTATTTCTGGCCCCCAGTTATGTTTCTTCTTTAGTCCAACATTTTGAGGGGTGAATTTGTACAGGTCTCCTTACCTTTGCCGTATCCTTCTTTAGATAACTTAAACAGGGCAATTATACTACTTACTTTCTCTGAGACTGTGTGTCCTCACTTCTAAAAGCAGCAGAAAACACAAAGTATTGGTTTCCAGATGAAATATTCCCCTTAAAAGATTCTATGCTTCCAGTTACCTGCCACAGTGGTCCAGCATGCCCAGCCTATTTATTTGGTTGTCTCCTTTGCAACACCAAGTTCCCCAGGATAAGACTGAACCACCCACTCTGTGCTCAGAAATCAAGGCCAGTGGGCACAGTTGGAGCACTGCATACAGGTGGCACAAGACACAGCAAAAGGGTTTTTACAATGGCCAGAGAAGCAGCATCTTTTTTCAGTTCTTCCACCTTTGAGGAAGAGGGGTTTGGTTTTTCTTCTTGTAAATCACAAAATGTTACCATTAGGGCTGGCAGTGGCCCAGATCTGGTCACTCACAGAGCTGCCCTCCACTTCTGTTTCTTAAGATTCAGAGTTCTCAAGTGCTAAAGAATTTCTCTCCTCAGCCCATGGTGCTTATGCTGCCTTTTGAAAAGTCTCAGATCCCAAGGTTCTCAGCAGTTTTGCTCCAAGCGTGCCTCTCTTTGCTCCATTTCTGATTTTACTATTTACTGGGACAAATGTCCCAAGAGCTGCCATAACAGATGAATTTTTAGCAAGTAAAACATAAATAAATAACTAGCTGTGTAGACAAGAGGGCTCTCAGTGACTCGTCTGACCCACATAGCTCTCATATACTCCCTTCTTCCAGCCTCCTTCCCAAAGCATGAGGAGGTATGCCTTTGGGCACCACAAGTACTAAGTGATCTGTCCAATTGCCTAACGTCAAGTGACAAAGAACTGGTCCTCATATATCACAGGCTTTTCTGACAAGGATTAGGTCACGCTGGGCTGAGGTTTTTCTAATGAGATCATGCATAATCAATAAGATCAGCAGACATCTTGTCAACTCCACCACTATCACCAGGGGGGTTGAGGTAAGGCAGAGATCAGGGGAGGCCTGTCAGCTACCCAGAATCTGAACAGATAGTGCAATTGGATAGAGCTTCCACCCCTAGATAGGCCACAACTCTCACTAGCAGAGAAAAGTTCATTCCTTCATTCCTTCATTCAAGTTTTCATTTCTTCCTTTGTTCATTATACGAATAGTCATTGATGTATCAGTTCTTATGCGCAGGGTCGTACAGTAGAGGACCACTCTGAAAAGGAATCCACACACTTAGAGCTTCCCATGGAGCCTTCACATTCTACTTCGTATGGAGAATTCACATTCTACTGGAATGATCAAAAAGCAAGAATTGCGGCAGGAACAGAAAGAGAAAGGAAAGGGAAGGAAAGGGAAGATGTATGGATGATATCAGATAATGTTGTTTTTTAGGTAGAGAATTCAAATAAGTAGAAAACTTTAGTTTGAGACATCAGAAAAGACCATTGACAACTCCCCCTCTTCAACTAGCCACACGCTCTGTTCAGGACTCTTATCAGTCCTAGTTTAAGTTTTTATGATTCTGAACAGTGGGATAATGTTCATCTTGTTCACCTTAATGGTAAAGTTCATTCATCATTGATCTATGAGAACTGTAATGAACAATTTCACCATTCCTAACACAAAATTTAAATCTGACCTTTATCAACTTACAGTTAATGTGTCCTTATTAACTATGCACAATTCTTGCAATGTTTTATTGGGTCATGGAGTCATGGGGGTATTACATTTATGAATATATATAATATAAATGTATGTATGTGCCAATATACATTTTATTTATATATACAGTAGAATCTCCATACTTGAGCACCTTTCTACATTGACCACCTACTTAAGATGACTTAATTTTCATAGACTGGACATGCACTGGGAACAATAGGCCTAGTTCCTTATGTTGACCTCCTGTTTATGTTGACCAGTTCAGGTGGTCCACTTACAGAGGTTCTACTGTAAATAAATAAATACACACATATATATATGAAATGAAAGTATTTCTATTCAGTAATTCAGGGCACAAAATAAAGTCACATCTCTTAGTAAGTCTTTAATAATAATATTAAATCCCTATTTTGCCTACTAGAAAAATGCCCAAACCAGCTTCATTTGCATTCTTATGTCCAAGAGACTTACTTTATCCAATTTGCAAGGATCTTATGAAAAGAATTCCAAATGTGGGAGAAAAAATACCAGAGATATTTCATCTCTAAGGATTGGTGCCTGACTCTGGAAATAGTGATTCTACTATTAGTGCTCACTCAGGTTGTTGTCAGGACTGAATTTCTTATAGCTAAAGATAGTTAATAGCTACCGCTATTTCTGATAGCTACCTGTGTTCTTACTGACTATTGTAAGCTTATAGAGGTCACCCTCAGATTCTCCTTCATGTCTCTGTTGTAGCACAGCAACTAATTCTTCCAATAAGCAAGAGGAACTCTCTCCATTCTCTGATAACAGAGTCTTCTATAAGGCAACCTAATCACAGAAGTAATAATCCCATCACTTTCTCATGTAAACTAACTTAATGAGACACATGACTATCCTGTGAACATTTACAATTTCTACTCAAGCTCAAAGGCAGGTGGGTAATTACACAAGGCAATAGGGGTCGATCATTTGCAGGGATGGGGACATCTTTGAATGCTTCCTATCCCACATGCAAAGTATTGTGCATATAACATAAGGGTACAAAAATGTTACATTTTCAAAAACTAAACACACCTGTGTATCTATACCAAGATCAAAGAACAATGTCAGCAGCATCCCAGAGGCTCATCTCCTATTCCCTTCTGCTCACTAGCACCAACACCATCAGAGTAACTGCCACCTTGACCACTAAGAATATAACTCAGTGTTAGCTTTTTCTTTTTTTTTCACACATGCAAAACCTATATAAATAAATGGAATCCTACAATATGAACTGTTTGTTTCTAGCTTTCTTTGCCCAAATAAGTTCATTATTGTATAATTCTCCATTGAGGGACTATTTCTTTGCCACTGTTCTTGGGCATTTTAGGGTCCAATCTAGACTTATTATAAGCACTATTGACATGAAGACCCTAGGACATGTCTCTCTGTGACCATGTAGGTGCACAACTTCTACAGTGACCCTCCTTGAATTCAATCTCAATTTTTCCCTTGTGAGGCCAGTTGCTTGACTTCTAGGTCTCCTTTATAAATCTGTAAAAAACAGGGGAAGACAACCTTTCATTATGTTGTTTATACATTTTTTAGGCTTTAGGGATATAGCAGTCAACTTAATAGACACAATTTATGTCATCATGAAGCTATATTCTAGTTGTACAACTTGATGGGGAATGATAGGAAGAGAAAATACATATTTGGTTATATTTAAGAAATACATTTGGTAAATTAGGTTATTACTATGAAGGGTTATGAAGCAAGAAACAGGGGTCTGGAGTGTTTGGAGAAAGATTATATTAATTGAGGTTTTCAGGGATCCTCTGAGGGATGAGGCATTTGATCAAATACTGACAAGAAGGAAGAAATCTCATAGCTCTGAAGGATAAGTGTCTGAGAACATTCTAGAGAAAGAATGCAAGGGTTGGGTCCAGGAGATCAGAAAGACAGAGGGTGGAACATTGTGATGGTAGAGACTAAGTAGAGCCTTGTGAGTCACTAGAAAATACTCCCTCTGAGTGAGATGCGAAACATTTGAGAATTTGTGAAGAAAGAATTATGTTTTGATAGCATCAACAGAAGCCATGATGAAAATATACTGCATAGGGCATGAAAAATGAAGGGGATAAAAATGGTACAAAGCAGTGGGAACATGTATGTTCATTAGTGTGTGGACATGTTGAGTGTGAACATAAACCATAAGAATTAATATTGAGAAGGCTTTTCAGATGTAGCAGCGTGTTGACTACATATTTTGAATTATAATTTGGATAGAGAGACAGGGCAAATTAATGGATTTCCTGATAAATCTGCAAACTTAATATCATTTTCCTTTTTCCCATTTAAACTAAAATATGCTACAATAGAGTGAGGAAATATATTTATTCCATGCTACCATCTGTGATTCCTTCAGAAATGACTAAATTTCTATCAAACTGAAAATATTTGGTTAATAATCACAATCTACCCCCGTTACCATTGAAACCACAGGAAACATCCTTGTCTTCATTACCTTCTTTGTCAACGCATGACTTTCAGTTATGTAAAGACATCAAGAAATGTGATAGATGAGAAAATTGTTTGCCTTTTTTAAATAAAAATGAATTTTTCACTCCAATTTTTATTTCAGCAAGGATCAGCTATCCTTCTTGTATGGCCAGTTCACCCAGCTGACATATTTTAACTTTTCAAGTACTTGAGAGGGAAACTGCTTTTTTGCATTCTTCAATTCCCTATTTTTGTTTGTCTGATTCTGAATCCTGGGGTTCTGTTAGGATGACTATAGTTGGCATGCATCCCTCACATCTCCCAATTAAATGCAGTATTTCCTGGGTTTTCATAGTACTAGATTTTCATAACTACTGTTGATGACGTTCTCTCTTCAATTTATGGCATATTTTACATTCTTAAAACTAGAGTTTTAAAAAGTGCATTAACTTTTTGAGATGCTATTTCTCCACATATACCCTGAGGAGCATTTCTTCTCTGAATATATTATGATCAGTCAACCCTAGACATTTGCTGATTTCCTCCTTACATGTCATACTTGGCTCTATCCCCAGATAAGGTCCAGAATAACTTCTGCTTGACTTGGTTGCTAAGAGCAAGATGTAATAGGAGCTATTCTCTCACAACAACATGTGTACACTGTGCCTCAGTAACCCCAGATTGGGTGTCCTGTCTTTATAAAAGCGATTACTGTTTCTTTTTTAATTAATGCTCCCTCCTTTGATTAGCCCATCACAGCTGAAGAAAAAATTGAAATGCTTTTCATATTCTCTCTATCCCAGGCACATAGCCTCATGGTAGTAGTCTGAGATCACTTATCATTTACCCATCTATCATTTATTTTAATCTAGGCCACCCTTGCAGAGGGGCAGAACTGCATATGTTTGCTTCTTCAGACATCATACCCTTTCTCGTCCATTTGATACAATCAATCAGAGTCCATGTGTGTGCTGTGTATATCTTTTATGTAGTTTCATAGGCTGTCAGTCACTTGTCATAAGCAAACAGGCCATCAACCTCAACAGATCTCATTGCTGAGCTGCTTCTCTGGCAGTATCTGGGTTTTCCTCAAGGCATTCACTCGACAGAAATCTTAAAATACCCACAGCGACCCTGCCAGGCCTGTCCTGCAACCTTACAGAAATACTACTTCTCTAAAACATGCTTATCATGCATGTATTCCAACAATATTAGGAACAAGGAATTGTACTGTATATAACTGTAAAATCTGTATAGCAAAAACTTTTTCTTCAATGTTTGAATGGCAGTTAAACTACTTCTAAAAACGAAGCAATAATTTTGTACAAAGAGTACACAGTTAATTTAATAATTAATAACAATTTTATTTTTTTAATTTTAGTGATGTTACCATGTTGTATAATTATCTTAAGTAGGTCAGCCGAGAACTGAGAAGTTCTAGATTGTTCTAGATTGTTCTAGAATGGTCATGTCACACTTAAGGTAGAATTTAGTTTGAAGAATTACATTTTGAGAAAGACATGGACAATCTAGAGTGAACCTTCAGAAGAAACAATCAAGATTGTGAGCAGAATGATTAGAGGATGGAAGTGATTAGACCAAGAAAAAGAAATATAGGAAGACTTCTTCAAAATCTACAAAGCTGTCAGTTGGAAAGGGTGGAAGCTGATTTTACCTTCCTTCAAAGGTAGAATCCATTTAGAATTCATCAGTTCATTCATCTGAGATTCATGATCACCTAAGGTGGTAATCAAGACACCTGGACCAAGTGAAGAAAAGACTAGCAAGAGAGGGTGAGATGCTGTGAAGCCTTCCAGGCCAATGTGGGGACTTTAAACCTGAATGATGCGAGAGGCCAGTGCAGGGGTATGCACAGAGAGGTGACACAGTCTGATGTATTTCCTTTAGATTATTCTTGACGTAGGGTTGAGATAAACTACCACACGGACAAAGGCCCCATTTGGTAGAACTATCAGGAAGGTTTGCAGTAGTCAAAAGGATGCTAGTAACTTCTACCAGATGGTCACAGTGATCATGATGGTGTACATAAAAACAAGAAAAGTGAGGAAGACTATGAATAGTAAGGGCAGTCTGCAAGTCAGAAATTTTAGACTCAGGGAACAACAAAAACTCTGATGTCCCTTATACCATTACTAAACAGCATTTTGTAAAAAAGGCAAGGCACTATACCATATTCTACATAAATGAATAACAGTAAAACATGAAATAATTTTAACACAATGTGATACTGCAATGGAAAAGGTGCTGTGTATGTGCAAATGAACAAATAACAGAATTTATTTACTCTAGGAATGTGTGCATTTTAATTATCTTTTCAGATACCAGTTTTCTCATATTTAAAATGGAGACAACATGTTTCTGTCTTGTAAGCTTGTATGAGAACTAATGGTGTTGGTGTGCCATACCTACCTGTCACTCTCTCTGCTGTCCTTGCCTTCCACCTCCCACATCCACCCAGAGCAGGCCCGTAGCCCTCCACCCCCACTTACCCATTTCTAACTTCTTTATCATGTGGTGGGGTTTTGTTTCTACCTACTGGCTACCTGTGAAGCCTGTCTTACTTCTGGTAGCACCACTTCTTTAGAACTAACTTATCATGAGCATGGCTTCTCACATTCTTCCAAATAGAGGGGTCCCAATCAGCACATTCTTTACTCTGAAGGAGGCTGAAAAATGAGACAACTATAATTATTTCTTAAGGACTTACTTAGGGATGTCTATTTTCCTCAATATTCTTTGCTGCTGGCCAGTAACCTCCAGAAGACATTTGAATACTCCTAGATGGATTGCCCCTGGATGGCTTAACTGGACCTCCTCCTGCTTTGGTTCCACTGGACCTTGTATACAGCAGGAGTTCATGATATGTTTACTGAATAAATAGATCTTGATGTTCTTCCCTGAAAGTCTTCAAGTTCATTTTTGATGATCTCAGAATTTATGTGAGAGACTCTTCTTGACTTTTTAGCTTTATTATTTGATTTCACTGGCTTTAAAGGGCATCATTTCCAGTCTATTTCTACTTCACATGTTTTAAAGTGAAATTGCTAGAACTTAACCATCTTGAATTTTAAAACTCCCTGCAGGTCTATAATATTTGTCCTTATGTTTAAGGAAAAAATAAAGCAAAATGAGACTAAATGAGTGTCTCTCATCACCTCATGCATCTTGGGTATGAGACCTACTCATCGTGTGTTAGATTTCACCATACGTCAGTCCCACTTGGAGGCTCCACCAAAAGGAATCAGTAAGCGGAGAACGAGATAGGACCAACATGGCCCTATTTTCAGTTTAACTTATTAGAAATGAGTAACTTCTAACTGTGAATGGAATTACCTCCACGGACTGTCAGAATTCACAAGGCCAGCAAATTGAAACAATAAGCATGGTTCTAGTTAGATTTTTCAAAGCTGAGACTAAATTTTTCTGGTGTTAATTATCCTTGACCTTAACTATTCTCCCTAAATCCAGCTTCCCTTAATTGTTCTCCCTAAACATATCGTTCCATCACACTCTCTCTCTAAATTTTAGTGTTCTCGGTATCACTTTATGAATATCTGTGATTTGTTCCTTTCAATAGTAGGAGGTGGGTATGACAGGAGGCAATTTCTCCTACGGGGATCCCAGATTTTCATCTTCTCTAAGCACACTCTGTACCTTTTCTAAAATCCTGAGTGCCTCTATAGCCTTTTAGCAAATTCCAGACTTTTCACAGAGCCAATGAGCAAGTTCTTTTTTTGACTAAGTTAGGTAGAGTTATATTTATTTATTTATTCTCTGCTTGCAACCAAAGAACCCTAACTGATACAGAGCAATAAGAATGCTTTTTTAATTATGACCTCCACAGGCCTTGGGCCTAGCGGGCATTGTGTAAATGTTTATTTAATGAGTGAATGAATAAAAGTTGTTTTAGTAGAAGAGGAAAGATGAGACAACATAAATGAGCATTCAGACTGCACTCAGAAGGGCCCCTGCCTTTGTCCTTGTTTCACTTTCTTTTCTTCCTGCCCAGTTTTTCTTGTCCTGGTATCTGGTTTTCTGTTGTAGTTTAATTTAAAGATAATACTGTCATGTTTCTTTGAACTGAGTCTATCCAGCAATTTATGGCAAAAGTTAAGTTTAGCATAGCAGGCTTAATGTTCAGCTTTCCGTCTGTATCCTGTGCTTAGCAAAAGCCCAAAGAAACTTGGGATTTTATGCTCCTGAATTTTATAAACCAGCAAACACAAAGGTATTGGAATTGTATATTGTAGTGTGAAACATTTTATCTTGTGCATAACAAAGATCAGATTGGACTGTGGTGCAGGCAGCTCATGGATTTGTGCAACTTCCTTCCTTTAGAAATGTTCCTATTTAAGAACCAGTATCTGTGGAAAGTGATGATAAAGCAAAAATAATGATTTACTTTGTTCAGTCTTCCCAGCTTGTCAAGTTACTTTCACAGGGATTCTATCACGTTATCTTTCTAGTGTCCCCAAAGTAGTCAATATTTGCATTTTCATCCCATTTTACAGAAAGTTAGAACAGAGCCCTGAAGAACCGAAGTCAATCCAAATGTCATGATGGGTTAATACAAAGCCATGACCAGAATTCAGATATTCCCTATCCTGAACACCAGATGTAAGGTCCATTTATTGATTCATTCACACATTTAAGCATCCGGATCTTATTTTGTCATGTATCTTTGTACCTACCATGTGCTAGATAAGGTACAGGCTCTGGAAACAGTGCTGAACCAAATAAATGAGTGAACCAAACAGTGAACTAAATAAATGAGATCTCTGCTCTCAGACTCTATGCAGAAGCTGTGAGAATGGATCTAATTCCTAATATCTCAGAACTTTGTTTCTCTTTTGGAAACCTCAATCAGACCCATCGTGAATGTGGATAACACTGGTATTAATGATGAAGTTGGTTCTGATTATGATAATAAAGGCCAAACCTTTTTTTTTATTTCCTTATTTAACATTGAATACCTGTATCCTCTGAAAGCATGCTCTCTAACCCTCATGCTTTGACAATCGTGTTTACTCCATGAAGCTTTGTCTCAGTGACATTGTCCAAAATCTCGTTGTTTTCTATCAGTACTCCTAGTAAGTTCAAGTTCATACCAGGGCATGCTGTATTTCTACGGTCCAAGCTTCATCTGTACCCTTGCTTAACCTCTGAGACCCAATTATAACAAGAGACCAATGTAGGGTTAAGAGGTAAGTTCAAGTGGAGAAATATTGAATCAGTAGCAAGACATAATAAATATGCAAATCTCTCCCTTCAGAAGCCTTATTCTAGGCCATCTAATAATGTCTCCATATTTCTTCATGTTATTATTCTCTATGCTGCAGGAGGGGAGGAGGCTGCTTCTGCAGCAGTGCTGTTCTGCCTTCCCACCTGTTTACATTTACTATATGGCTGCCTGGGGAACTCTGTAGAAAATAATGCTTGTGTGAGCCATTTAGTTGACTACATGTCAAAAAGTAATTTGAATCAAAGAGTCACTAACTTAATTGATGGTGATGGCTCCATCCAAAAACAACCAAAGAAATTGATGTTGTGCAAATTGCACATATATTGCTCTTGAATTTGTGAGCATATTCTTGTTTGCCTTGACAGGATTCAAATTATCTTTCGGACAGCTCGACACATTACTTAAGATGTGCCTGTATGTGAATTTTAGCTGCTAAAGGGGGCAATAACAACTTTCCTGTGAAATTAATTCTCATGACTTCAACTTCATCTTGCCATTTCTTTTACTCATTCCCTATGCATATCCCATCTATTTCTTCATAATTTGTGTTTTAACCTTGATGTCGTTCTAGTCACCATGGAATACAGACCTATTGTCTTTTCAGACCCTATAGAGACAAAGTCTTAAGGAGCCAGGGATGACGCATCACAGTCAGGGCTGAGAATTTTTAATTCTCCTGACAGATGTTCTTTAATGCCACTGGGCTTTATTTTTGAATCATCTTTGGGTCCTGCTTGCTGGGTAGAGATCCCAAGCAAAGCAGAAGTTAATTTCCCAAATAGCCTGAACATCTTGGAGAGAACAGAATTAAGATTCTTGGCTAAGGAATGCAACCAAACTGTCACTGCCCCAGAGTGTCAGCTAGCAAACTGGGTACTTGGTGTTGTCTACATGAGGATGGAAGAATCTCAAGAATATCTCTTACTCAGGATTGCTTTTGTAGGCATTTCCAGTATGTGTGTGGGGACCACTCCAGCAGACAATACAGTAATGTAAAGAGCACACTGCTTGAAAGGGAATGAAACAGCTTTCAGGTCAACTTCTGTCTTGAAGGAGCTTTCAGACATAAGCCACAGACTCTTAATCTTCAGACAAGGAAGTAGTTAGAGAAGATTAATCATTTTCCAGCATGAGGGGTGGAGTTATTGAAAGGTCGGGAAGAAGGGAGATTGGACAACATCCTACCTGTTTAGCCTACTCCTCTGCTCAAGGAGATCATTCCACAGAACTCCAGATGTCCAGGTGATACTGCTTGAATATCAAAGGACTATGTGATGTTCAAGGGGTCTTAATAAATCTTGTATCTCCAAAATATACTTGCAGTAGGTTTTATATTTACAATACTAAAAATCATAGTATAAAATTAAGGTTTATTTATTTCTCTACAATTGAATTTAACTTTGGTCTTTCATGCAAATTGTGGAAATTTTGACTTTTCTAGCTCAAGCTAACATTATCTACTTTCACAGTTTCTTCCTCCTTATATCTCCTGGGTATGCGTATGTTTTAAAGATATTTACAGGTAAGCCAGCCACCACTGATCCCCATTCTGCTTTTTGGTACTGCATGACCCAAGCATACTCTCAGTCTTTAAGCACAGGAAATACCTGGTAATTAATTGTCGGTCAAGCTTGGGGCAACTAAATTCCCCATACAACTCCATACAACTTGTTTCTCATTGCTCATCTTCTGAGGTGTAGCTTTCTTCCCTCACCCCCTTCTAAGAAAATGCCCACCACTCACCAGAGCAGACACAGTATGTGGCTCCCTACAGCGCTCATGATGAGCATGCAGACACTTCTTAGATATTCCCTATGCTCCCAGTGCCTCCAGTGCCAAAGAGAACTCAGCTTTGGAAACCAGAGCTCTTTTTTATGCTCTTTCTCTTAATCCTCACTCCTGGCCTGCTTCTTTTTCTCTCTCCCCATCCTTCCCTCTCTATCTCCCTCTCTCTCCTCTCTTTCTCTTCTCCCATATCTGCCAGTTGCCTTCCAGTATGTTTCAGCCATCTCATTTCTAATGTAAAGCTCTTTCACATACTTTTTCCATGACAACCTCAGAAAAAGGGGGAGGTTTCATACAGTGCTGACTGATCCTACTGTCAGGTAAACTTTTGCTCTCCCCTCCCAGGTCACTCCTGCTTGACCTCACCAACCTCACTCCATCCCAAGGAGAATTCATAACTCTCTACTCTTCTGTCTCTCACCATCTACTATTTTGGATTTGGGGGGTATAAACTCTTAAGATCTACCCAGGGTTTCCTGAGTAAACATTTAACATCAATGTTAGCTCAAATTTCTAGTTCTGGTATATATAATTTGTCATCCAAAGTAATTTTCTAACATAAATCTTGTACCATAGAATTTAGACATAATTCTGAATTTCAAAGCTGCACAATATTATTGTTGATCTAAATCAGATATATTATTTATTCTTCATTCATGAACATGCAATAAAAGATTCACAATGGGGCATTAGAAAATTGGAGGATGATTTTGGATCTATTCAGCCAAGTCCTGAAGCCACCTATTTCCTAGTAAAGATCCTGCCATAGGTCAGAGCTTCAGAGATGTTTAAAGTGAGTTAGACTGACTTCACCTACCATACACTTCATGTCACTTTTGTGATCCTCTGGCATTATCACCTATACAACTGCACCTGCGCCAGGCTTGCATTCTTCCATCTTGGCCTGCACTTTTCTTCCTACTACTGGCCAACTCTCTGTGACCATTTTTTTAGATACTGTGAATGTTTATCATGAAGATATAAATAGCCTTCTGGACAATTTCTCTCCATGTCAGCCCTATCTTAGTGCTCACCAGGAATGCCTCTCATTACCCTGTGTCCAGAATTGAGCTCTACACAGCTCTTGGACCTCATGGTCCTAATTCAGGTACAACTGAGTCCTGAGAAAATTCCTATATTGAAAAGGAAAAACTGTTTCATATCAGCATTTCTTGGATTCCATTGGCCATTTAAACAAGTGTTTCTCAAGCTTTCATATGTGTATGAATCACCTGAGATCTTATTAAAATGCAGATTCTTACTCAATAAGTCTGTGGTAGGGACCAAAGATTTTAATAAATTCCCAAATGATGTCAATGCTGCTAGTCCGTGGACTAAAGTTTCTATTTCAATTTTTCTTGACTATGTCTGTCTCATTATTCTAGTCTCATTTTATAAAAAAATCTATCTCTCTAATTATCTCACATACTATAGTTTGAGGTAATCCAAAATGAATAGTATTTTTCTTTTATATAAAAAGTGCTTAGGTATGTTTTTAATAAAGTTTTTGTTTGCTCCTAGCCGGTTGTGTCTACTTATTGCTTATAAATAATTGTTCATATCCTTGGTTAAAACTTACACACTTCATGCAACATTTTAAAGAACGTATTTTAAGCCCTCCCCCTTTATTTTTAGCAAAGGCATTTTCTTATGCAGAGAGTGACATTTAAATATATGAGAGCAATCTGATGAAAAAAGCACCTTACCACATATTGGTGATTGTGAATTAAAAGAAAGAAAAAAAGAAAAAAGCACCTTAATTTTAGGTGAAAAGTCACATCAAAGTGAGCAATTGAGTCAGCTCTGCATCATTTGCTTTTGTCCCATACTCAGGCTGCCCCTGTCTGCACCCGTCATTTCCACCCTGCCTGTTCCCTAGTATAAAGTCAGCAGGTTGGAGGCCCCATCAGCCTCCATGATGGGACCAGGGTGGCTGCAGTTGCTGCTGACTCCCCACCTGCCTGCTCTGACCGTAGGTATGTGTATCCTCCTCAGTCACTGCTCAGTACTCAGAACCTCCCTACTGCCCCGTTCACTGGGAATCACATCTCTCCTCCTGTCTGCCCACCCTCCTTGTCAGCACCTCCCTCTGTCCACACCTGTTCTGAGTGAAAAGGTGGCAGGTTAGGGATGGGGAGAAATGATTGAAAAGCAAAGGGTATTAAAGAAAAATAACCAAACACTTGGTATCAAGTCATATGCTTTGTGTGACTGTACAGGAAGTCACCTCATAGCTACGCCAAATAAATGGAGAGTCTTTGCCTGTGAAAATCTGTTTTTCATTTCAATGGAAATTATGATGAAAAAATGAAACCCATTGTGCCTTTTCTCTTTCAAGTGACATCTCCCCAGCTTCATTTGCTGTTTTGCTAGCAGTGAAAAATGCTAAGCATGGATCTAGTCTGTGTACTTTTGAGGCAGAAGACCTTTTATTGGGCTGGAACAATACCACCACAAAGCAAAATCCATATTTTCTGCCACTGTCAGCAGGCAAAAGCTGCAAAAACAGGAAAGGTTTGCATAAGAAGGCATCCAAATGTTTAATCCATTTTTATGACTATACTTGACCCAAAACCTTTTATGAGGTTCTGAAATGTTGAGGTAACTCTTTGCTTGCCTATTCCATCTTCCTTTGCAAAATCAAAGTAGCCTAGAAGAAGGGAATTTGCTGAGGTCACAGTGCAAATGACACTTCCTTAAGTTCCCCCAAGCAGGGAACTTCAAGGCAGGAATTTGGGGATGCAGAGGGGAGACTCAGGAGAGGTGAGGGGGGTGCTAGAATATCTGGATACAGTTTTACCTGAACTTGGGGGAAGTCTTTGAAGTCTCAGGCTTACCACTTCTACAATTAGGTTTTAAAGAGGCTTCATCCAGTGTGACAGTCTTTTTCTTCTAAAAGACCAGAACAATAGCACACAGAAAAGTACACAAATAACATTTCTTAGAAATCCCTCTCTAAGGATGATCAAATCAAACCTGAATCTCTGTTTATTGTTGCTCATATGAAAGTGAAAAATGTTTTTATTTTTTGGTTTCCTGAAGGTCTTGCTAAATAACCATTTATAACAGAATCCTTAATTCATAAATAGATTTTATATTTTTCTTTTCTTTTTTCCTTTTTTCTTTAAATTTCTTAATTATTATAGATATGTAATAGTTGTATATATTTATAGGGTACATGTAGCATTTTGATACAGGCATGCAATGTGAATTAATCAAATCAGGGTCATTGGAGTATCCATCGCTTCAGACATCTATATCTTTGTGTTAGGAATGTTCTAATTCTACTCTTTTAGTTTTTTTGACATGTACCCTAACATTATTGATTATAGTCACTTTGTTGTGATGCCAAATATATTTCATTCTATCTAATTTTCTAACTCTATTTTTGTACCCATTAACCATACTCATTTTATGCCCTCTCTCTGCTACCCTTCTATCTGGTAAACATCATGGCTTGTAGAAATACTTCCGATTTTTGTAGATTGATTCTGTGATTTTATATCCTACTAGATTTGTTTATCAGTTCTAATAGTATTTTTGTGTGGAATCTTTAGTTTTCTCTAGATGTAAGATTATAATGTCTGCAAACAGGGATACTTTGACTTCTTCTTTTCTAGTTTGGATGTCCTTTATTTCTTTCTCTCATCTGATTGCTCTACGTAGAGCTTTCAGTACTATGTTGAATAACAGTAGTGAAAGTAGTCATCCCTGACCTGTTTCTAATTTTAGAGGAAAGGCTTTCGTTTTTTCCTTATTAAGTATGATAGTCATTGTTAGTCTATAACATATTATATGGCTTTTATCATGTCGAGGTTAAGTTTCTTCCATACCCAGTTTATAAGACAATGTTAAATTTTATCTAATATTTTTTTCAGCATCAATTAAAGTGACAAAATGGGTTTTAACCTTTTTTCTACTGATATGATGTATCACCATGTTGACTTGCATATGTTGAACTATCATTGCATCCCTTTCTATTTCATTTGATTCTGCTTTGATCTTTATTATTTCCTTTCTTGCACTTTCTTGGTTTAGTATGGTTGTTTTTTTTACTTCTTGTATCTTTGACTTGTTTATTTGAAGTTTTTTGGCCTTTTTGATGTTAGCACTTATGACTATAAACTTTTATTATTCCTTTTGCTACAGGCATAAGTTTGTATAAGTTGTCTTTATATTTTCATACAGTTCAAGAAATTTTTAATTTTCCCTCTTAATCTTTTTATTGACCCACTGGTTATTGAGGACCATATTTTTAATTTCTATATATTTTAATTTTGCCACTATTTCTCTTATTATTTATTTCTATTAGTTTATTTTTTTTTGAAATATTTTAAAAGGCTTGTTTTGTGACATAAAGTATGATCTATTCTTCATAATGATTCATGAGCTGAGGAGAAGATTGTGTATCCCACAGTTATTAAATGAAATATTAAGTAAGTATCTGTTAGGTCCATTTGGTCTATCAGGAAGATTATATCCAATGTTTCTTTGTTTATTTTCTGGCTGGACAATCTGTCCATTGCTTGAAGTGGAGAGTTGAGGTCCTTCAACAATTGTTACATTGGGGTCTATCTCTCTCTTTAGCGTAGGTAAGACTGGCTTTATATACCTGGATGCTCCAGTGTCAGGCATATATATATATATTTAGAATTGTATCCTTTTACTGAATTAACCCATTCATCATTACATTATGACCTTCCTTGCCTCTTTTTATAGTTTTTGTTTTGAAACCTATTTTATCTGAAATAAGTATAGCTACTCCTGACTGTTTTTGTTTTCTAATGGCATGACATATCATTTTCCAACCCTTAATTTTCCATCTACATGCATTTTTATAAGTGAAGTGAGTTTCTTATAGACAACATATAGTTGGCTATGTTTTTTTTCTTTAATCCATTCAGCTACTCTGTATTTTTTATTGGAGTATTTAGTCTATTCATATTCAATATTATTATTGATAGGCAAAAATTTACTTCTACCATGTTGTTAATTAATTTCTGATTGTTTTGTGTTCTTATCTTTCTTTCTTACTCTTTCTGTCTTCCCTTGCTATATATAGGTCATTTTCTCTGGTAGTGTGATTTACATTCTTGCTTTTTGAGTGTGTGTATATCTCTTGCAGATTTTTTTGATTTGAGGTTAACATGAGGCTTGGAAAAAAAACATTATATTACCAATTATTTTAAAGATAGGACAGCTCTGCTTACAAATAAACACACAAGTAAAGAGGAATCTAACAGAAATTCTACAATTTAATTCTACCCCCCACTTAGTTTTTATCTTTTTGTTGTTTACATCCATATTTTTTACTACTACCTATCTTCCAAAAAGTTGATATTATTTTTGACAGATTTGTCTTTTAGTTTCTTTACTGAACATTTAAGTGATTTATATACTGTAATTATAGAAATAGAGTATTCTGTATTTGGGTACTTACTGTTTACAGTAAGATGTATGCTTTCAGCTGATTTTTTTGTGTTCACTAACAATATTTTCTTTCCGATTGGAGAACTTTTAGCATTTTCTATTAGGATAGGTCTGGTGTTGATGAAATCCTGGTGCTTTGTTTGTCTTGAAATATATTTATTTCTCCTTAATGTTTTAGTTATATTTTTGCAAGATATAGTACCATAGATTAAGGTACTGTTGCTTAAGCACTTTGTGTACATCAAGCCACTTTCTTTTGACCTGTAAGACTTCTACTCATAAGTTTGGTGCCAGATGTATTGCTGCTTATTATATGTTTTATATTTTCCTTACTTCCTTTAGGTCCTTTTCTTTGCCTGTGACCTTTGGGACGCTTGATTATGAAATGCCTGGAGGGATTCTTGTTTGAGTAAAATCTGCTTGGTGTTCTGACTTTCTTATACCTAAATATTGATATCTTTCTCTAGGTTTGAAAAGTTATCTTATTATTTCTTCAAATAAACTTTCTACCCAATCTTTCTTCTACCTCCTCTTTAAGGATAGTAGCTCTTAGATTTTTCCTCTGGAAGCAATTTTTCTAGATGTTATAGGTGTGCTTCATTCTTTTTTATTCTCTTTGCTCTTCTCCTATAGTAGAAAATACCCTGCTTCAACTTGACTAGTTCTTTCTTCTACTTGGTCAAGTCCATGGAGAGATTCTGATGCAATTCTTAGTTTGTCAATTGAATTCATTAGCTCTAGAATTTCAGCTTTTTAAATTACAGTTATTATTTCAATCTCTTTGTTAAATTTTTCTGATTTCCTTCTCTGTGTTATCTTGAAGTTCATCAAGATTTTTCATGTCAGCTATTTTAAATTCCTTTCCAGAAAGTTTGCATATCTCTATTATTGCAATATTGATCACTGGTACCTTATTTTTTAGTAATTCATTTGCTGAGGTCATGTTTCCTGAATATTTTTAATACTTGCCAATTTTTGTCAATGTCTGGGCATTGAAGTTTTAGGTATTTATTTCAATCTTCACAGTCTGGCCTTATTTGAATCTGTTCTTCTTGAGAAGGCTTTCCAGATATTCAAAGGAAATGGAGTGTTGTGACCTAAATTATCACTACAGCCTTATGAGCACTGGGGTTGCCCCAAGCACAGTAATTCTGTCACTCGTGGAGATTCTTGGTGGGTTCACCTGGGTAGACTTGTGTAAGATTTGAGAAAATGCACTGTATTTCCAGGCAAAGACTCTCACTCTCTTCTTTCATTTTCGGCACTGGACTGCTGGAGGTGGGGAGGAGTAACATAGTCATTCTTGTAGTCACCGTCTCCAGATCACATCTGAAGCCAGCCCACTCTCACCCAAAGCCAATGGTGCCTGTTGCCCAGCTCACTGATGTTTATTGAAAGTTCAAGTGCAGATATGATTCCTGCCAGGACTAAATCCTTCCTTTCATGTTCTCTTTTGGCCCAAGATGGGTCCAAAAATGCTGTCCAGGAACTATGACTTGAATTCAGGGGATTTAAGTTTGCTTGATACTCTATTTTACTGTGGCTGAGGTTATACCTAAGTTATAAATTAATGTCCACTGAATTCTTCTCTTTTTTTTCTCCAAGTGGAAGAAGACTATCCCTGAGCCATGCTGCCTGGAGTTGGGGAAGGAGTGACACTGGCACTGCTTGGTTACCCACCATGGCTTGTGTCTCACTGTCACCTGCTCCTCAGTCCCATTGGCTCTGAGCCATTACAGCCACAGGAATTCCCCAAGGACTGCAGTCTTTGTGTCCAACTACCTTATGAATTTAGTCCAGGTCCCAAACTGCTTTTTGTCAGCCAGTGGTGGGACTAGCCACAACTCAAGTTTTGGGGCAGTGGAATTTCTTTTTGCCTGGCTGGCCTATGTGCTCCTTCCAGGGATGCTGACAGAATTCAGCTTCATGCTGGGTTCCTCTGTTTCAGACTGGCCCTGAATTTCAATGCAAAGCCCCACAGTCACTTCACTTTCACTGCCCCTGTACACAGATTCTCTCTCCACTTGGCATACTGGCACTGCACCGCCAGGGGATGTGGGAGTTACAGGGTATTGCATGTAGGATTGTTTTTCCTTCCCTGTTCAGTACCGCTTTCCTTGAAATAATATTAAAACCGGGTAATGTGATCACTCACCAGATTTTTAATTCTAGTAAAGACGCCTGCTTGGGTGGGTCCTTATTGAATTTGGTGTCCCTGGGAGGGATGAAGGCCAGAGGTTTCTATTTATCCATCTTGTTCCACCCTCTCCCTCATAAATAAATTTTAAAAATCTTTAAAGGATAGTAATTTAGGAAACTTAATACCACTTCTATAGAATATTCTTCCTTTCTTTCTTTGGGATGCCACAGCCTCTTGCTCCATTTCTATCTCTCTTTTCCTACTTTCTTTCCGTCTCTCATTCCCTCTCTTTCTAAAATAAAATAAATTCATGCATTAAAAACAGCACTTCTTATTTATCCCAGAAATGTAAATAAGCAAACAAAATAAGTTTAAGCTCCTGAAGGAAAAGAAATCAAAAGATACAGATTTCTTAATTCATCCTAACATCTTAGTAGGTCTTCATATTTTTTTAGTAGCTGAGGCCAGTGGATTGTTGAGGACTGTTGAGAAGGGCAGTGGATATGCACCCAGGGGAATATATTATAACCACGGCTATTAAAGGTTGGAGGGCAGGATCTTACAAAATACATCCCTTTAAAATCTCTGAAACATAACCTCTGCTTCTTCATGATGATACTGAGGATGTCAAACAACATGTCTTAGGAGAGTGAATTAAACATTCATGGTGGGAGTAGAGGCAGAAAAAAAGGTGTGAGAGAGGGAGAGACCTCAGTGTACGCTTATTAAAAACAAAGCAATAGATCTATTGGACTCAAGCCCAAGTGTGCTTAGAGGTTGCAAATAAGAGTAAGGACAAAGAAGAAAACTGTCAAAGATTTTTATTTTTCAAATTATCTTTGTCAGGGTTCCATAGAGCACGCTCTTTAATATCACAGGTTACATTAGGTTATAGGTGAAGAAGTTGTCAAGCCCTGAAGTAAGTTGGAGTTGATTCTCATTTATTTGAGGAAGATGTGAGATTTAGAGAGTTTTGGGAACCCTCCATGCATGCAGCAGTGTCTCAGGTCTCCACTCCCCCACTCCTCACCCCCAGTGGCCTGGAGAAGCCTGTGCATTTTGATACCACCACATCCCAGGCAACTTCTTGCACATGGACAGGTGTATGCACTTGGGATTAAAACTCTGGTGTGTTTACTCCTGTGATCTTCAGTGCAGAGCCCTTTGGAGGAAATTAAATAGAGATGGGTGGAGGGAGCACATAGAGAAAGGATGAAAACCAAAAGTGGGAACAGAGCAGAATCTAAAATTAAAATCTAAAATATCAGGAAAGATTAAGCACAAGCTTGCTCAACAAATCTCCCATATTAAGTCTCAGAAAAACCTGTTGAAATGCGAAAGAGGTGTTTTTTGCTGTTGTTGTTAACAACAGGGAAAGATATATGTTAAGAACTCAGAGGGCACTAAACTGCTACCCTGAGTGGGGGTGGGGCAAAGGAAAATATGCTTAGTTTCTAGAGAGATTTATACAAATTCCATCACGTTGGCTACTCTTTGGGTTGATAATAGAAGACATACAATTACAGGTTTTGTCCCTAATCATTTTATGTTGGTATCTGGGAGGAAAAAAGTCACAAAAGCTGATCCCATCACTTTATAAATAAGTTCTGGGACAGACTGAACATGAGAAGGAGTCTGGAAGGCTTTGTTTTATATCACTGCATTTTCTATTAAAGTTGACAAGTCTCTCTTATTCTGCTGAAACAAATCCATAAAACATGCAAAATAGACTTTCTAGGAAACATGTTTCCCTGGCAAATCCCACCTTAGTGGCATCCCTAAGCACTTTTTGCTTAAAAATTCAGTTTCAAATCCTCTAATTCCTATCACTCTGGAGACTGGAAATCATGCCCCACATTAGCAATCCCTCTCAAGCAGAGGTCATGCTTTGCAGAGCATTTCTTTGTGGGAGATGAATCAAAGTCACTCATGCAATATAATGATTCTGACCTAGGATACAAAAAGGGGAAGGCTCATATTTTCTTAGAAGGGAGGCCAGTGTTAAACCATTCTTTTCATTTGGATTCAACTATGCCTGGGAGTGCTCAATCCTGGACACACTAATTTGAACTATAAGCAGAATTAAAGATCTTTCCAAACTCAGTGGTAAGCCTGTGAAAGGATGAGGATCTATTTTAACCAGAAGATTGGAAGAAGTGGAAATAATGTAGTAAAAATTTACATAAACTGAAGTCCATCATGTGCTCTCTCTATAATCTTCTCCCTCATATTACTGAACTCTACCTAGGTCATTCTTTCAATCTTCTGAGTCATAAATATTTTGGAACACCCTAATTTTTCAAGCTCAATTTAGCATGTGTTCCCTCTAGAAAATGGCCATTTGGGGACTAGAAAGGGACAAACACATGAGTTAATTCCACTTACGACTTACAAAGCAAAGAACATCTGTAAAATGAATTGGGGCCTGGTAGCTTCTAAGGCCTTATCTGATGGTTACAATATTTTTCAGTATTTTTGTTTGACAGCTTCCCCCCCAACAACACAGCCTTGATAAGAACTGGGAGAAGGAGGACAGTCTGTGAGAAAATAAAAAGAGATGGGAGTAAGCAACAAAATAATTCATAAACTCTTCTGCCAGCATTGTATTATGTTAGCCAAGGCACTGTGATGCCTGTTCTGATATTCTGGGTTTCCACAATTCCCCATCTGTGCTAGACTAAACCAGAAATTTATGGTAACATGACCTGTGTCAAGCCTGGAGTTGGTTGTGAGATTTCAATTCCTATTCCACATGTCCAAATTCTGAGCCAGACTTTAGGAATAAGGACTCTCAGGCTGTTTCCTTCCAGATGTCTCAATATATTTATGTTTGTTTATGTGAACTAAATATGTCTCCTCCTTTTCCAAGGACCTCTTTGAACCCATATATTCTATTATTTGTGTGTATTAAAAAATAAGTTTTTTCAATGAGACCAGGCATACTTTTGTTCAAAATAAAATTTTAAAAGGTACAAGAATAATATGTAAGTGGGTAACTTTTATAATTTTTTTACACTAATGGGAGTTATTATATATTTGAGTTGTATAACTTAGTGTTTTTGTCTACAAATACATTGTCAAGAAAACTTCAAGTACACAACATTTTAAAATATAGTCTCTATGCATCTTGCATAACTAAAATTTTGTACTGTGACCAACATCCCATTTTTATCTCTCCCTCCTTAGATATGGGCAACCACCATTCAGCTACCTGCTTCTATGAGTTTGATTACTTTCAGATTCTTCATTAAGCAAGATTATGTGAGGTAATTTTCTGTTTGTAGATATGTTACTTTACTTAGAATAATGACCTCCAGGTTCATCCATGTTATTGCAAATGGAAGGATTTCCTTCTTTTTTTTAAACATGAATAATATTCCATTATATGTTTATACCACATTTTCTATCCATCCATCCCTTAATGTGTGTGCTTCAGTAGCACATTAATTATTTTATAATTTAATGATCAACTGATGTTGAATAATAGAGGACTGTGAGTCTTAATGATCATTTGAAAACTAAGCTGTGAATAACAATTTAAACTTTAGTTGGGTCTGTAGCTGTGTAGTACATACTAGGTATTGGTGCATGGGTATTATGCTTATTCTGATAATACTATTACTTCAGACCTAGAAGTTTCTACATCCTATCACTTCTATCACCTTTTCTCCTATTGGTTTCCTGAGGGAGCAGCTGAATATATGACGATCGGTAGAAGAAAGGGCATAAATTACCATCCCAACTGCTTGTCTCTTTGGAGGAAGCCTAGTTTGGAACTCAAGGTTTAGATTTAAGAACTAAGGTCGATTTATTTCATTTTCACCTTAGTGGAATATTCCATTTCTCACACTTCATATATTCAGCCTAACTTAATTTGAGATCAGCACACTCATGAATTCCAGCCAAGAAAACTCTCATCACTTTCGTCAAATGCTAATTGTTTCATTGTTTCACAAACTTTGTTTGCTGCTTTCATAGTTATGAAACAGAGCCTCCATTTTTGTGTTAAGATCGTTGATACCATAATAAAACCATATTTTGCTCCTCTCTACTTCCATCTATGTGTAGCCATGTACAAAGGAGATATAAGTAGACATACTTTGTGCAGGTTCTGGGAATTTGGCTGAAAACATGGCCACACATATCTAAGGCTGCTTACTCTTTCTCTTCTGCCTCCATGATGCTAAATAAAATGAGAGTCTGATAGAAGGACTTCAAGTAACTTTCATGGAGCACGAGGCCATACCATAGGACATCAAACAGCAAACTAGAAGAGCTCAAATCACTGAAGATGATGTGAAACACAGACACCAAGCTAACCATGGACTGCACACTTTTTAAATTTTATGTGAGAAAAAGGTGAACATTGTATGTATTTTTAAAAGATACTCATAGTCTTCATTCTTCACTTTAATCATTGACCTAAATCCTAACTGTCATATCTCCTCAAACCTGTCTGTCCAGTATAAAAATAAGTGGCTGAATCCCAGAGAAGATCTCAGCTTAGCAAGGTCTTCCATTTGACGTTGAAGAACATAAGAGAAAGAATTAAATGTCTTCCTGCTAAAGCAGTAATTGTGGCTTAATCTTATTAAGAAACTTTCTGCCTTGTCAGCCTAGGGTCTGAAGAATGGAGGGTGGTACGGTGAGAGCTTGCTGAAATATCTTTCCCATACAGAACATGCTTACTATTGGGTTTGCTTCAATGAACTCCTCTCCCATTCTTTAAGATCCCCTGTTTGCATTATGGTGACTGCTTGTGCTTCCTGGTCTATAGGGAACTCTTGAACAAGTGACAGATGGGGATTTCTATATGTGATCTTTAATGGCAGACATATTGGTTAAAGACTTTACAGCAATGATGTTCTTAGTGATATATACTGATAACGTTTGTCTTTAGAGCATGGGTACTGCTACAAATCAAGCCAAGGTTAATATAGCCTACAATTCTACTTCCCATTTCTATGTTTACTTAAGTGTGAAAGAGGGTCTCATGGTCTTTTCTACTATAATCCTACAGGTTGGCCAGGGTACCCTCTTAGGATGTTTTCAGGACATTTTTATTTATAAACATATCCCATACTTTCTGGAAGGAGAATTTTCTTCTTTTTCTAAATTTACTTGGCCTGCCTCTTTCTCTTTTCCTAGCTCAAATCCTTCCCTTCTTTTATTCCTTCCATTTTACCTTTCTTCTTAATTTCTTCTTTTCATGTCTTTTTTTCTGTACTCTGCTTATCAATGACTCCTGTTGCCTTCCTTCATCCTTTCTGTTTTTTCTCTATTTATGCTTTATTTCTTCCTTATTTATTTTCTTCCCTTCTTTTTTTCTTCTCCTAGTTCATTTTCTCTCTTTCTTCCTCATCTCATTTTCCCCTTCATTTCCTCACTTTCTCTCTGTCTTCTTTTCTTCCTCTTCTTTATAGTTCCTATTTTCTTCATTTCCTCCCACCTTTCTTCTTTTATCCTCTTTTCTTCCCTCTTAACATTGTATCATCTTCTATTCTTCCTTTTCTTTATTTATTTCTTATCATCCTCTTTTTGGTCCTTATGTTTTCTCTTTTTCTTTTATATTCTCCCTTTGGAAAAATCCTCTTGCTTTATTTCTTTCTTCTTTATTTCTTTCCTGCTAGCCATACTATTTCTCTTTTCCCTCTTCTGTTTTCTCCTTCCATTCTTGCCTCTTGTATTTTAAAAAAAGTATTTACTAAACATGTATTGGCCCTATTTGGGTGAACAAAATATTGCATAACATGCAATTACTATTTAAAGAAAGGTCTAACATACAAATTCTTTAATTCAATAATTCAATGCAATTAATTAAATTAATTTAATGCAATGCAATTTAATTCCATTCAACAATGTCTACACTAAATTCTATACAAAATTTTATAGTACAAAAAAGAGAAAATCTCTTACTAGTTGGAATGGAGCTAAATGACACTCAACACATATGACATTAGTATGAGTTTTGAGGCATTTGTAGGTGTTTGTCAGATGCTAAGTAAGATGGAATAACAAAGGTGAAGTTTATGGTGTAGCAATGGGTTTTGGGGGGAACTTTGAGAATTTTATTATGGAAGGGGTGCAGAAAATAAAATGGAAAAGGCAAATATAAAATCAAATTATAAAGTTCTTTGTACACTATGACAAGAAATCTAAACCTTATTTTTCGGGATTTAACAGAATAAGAGTAATATTAATAAGTATATATTTTTACAGTTTTGCTTCAGAAGCCATGTAGAAGTAAAAGTTAAGAAAAGACTAGAACAATCCTAGCATTAGAATATAATTGTAATAACCAAGAGCAGACATGTCCTCTGATATGGATTAGCAAACTTTTTCTAAAGGTCCAGATGATAAATATTTTATCTATTTTTACTCAACCTTGCTTAGCCCTAAAGTAGCCATACACAATGTATTCATGAGCATGATTTTATTTTCATAAATCTTTATTTTAAACACTGGAATTGGAATATTATGTCATTTTCAGGTGTCATGAAATATTCTTTCAGTTTCTTCTACCATTTAAATGTAAAATCTAGTTTTCACTTGTGGGCTGTATTTGGTGGCTAGATTTGTCATGGGAGATTATGTTTGGTAAGTACTGGTCTAGTTGGTTTCATCCCAATCTTTAGGCGTAAGAATAAAGAAAATGAGAGGGATTCTAGGTTGATTTTAGAAGGAAGACTTATCAAGATTTAATGACCATGTGGATGGAGGTTATGAGAAAAGGGTTTACAAAATGATTTCAAATTTTACCTTCAGTATTTGGTAGTTGGTACATGTTAAACATTCCAAATCTAAAAATCTGAAGTCTAAGATGCCCTAAAATCTTAAACTTTTTGGGTGCTGACATGATGTTCACAAGAAATATTCAATGGAAAATTTTGCTTTTCAGATTCAGATTTTGGATGATCAAACAGTAAGGAAAAGTATAATTAAGATATTATATTAATATCTTAATATTATACTTATATATATAATAAGATATTAATATCTTAATATAATTAAGATATTATATTAATATTATATAATTAAGATATTATAAAATTTGAGAAAATTCATATTCAAAAACACCTTTGTCCCAAGCCCTTTGCCTAAGGGATATTCACCTTGTAACAGTTGGTAAGATACTGGTATAGCAGATGATTGACAACTTATAAAACATGGAGGGAACAACAGAAGTTCAAGTATGTTTATTTTTAATTTTATAATCTTACATATTTATTTTATGTTATTGACCTAAGATAAACTAAACGTATTTGAGGACACAATCCAATGATTTTTGGCGTGTGTATATACCCATGATACCATCCCTACAATCAAAATAATAAATACATCCCTGGCTCTAAAAAGTTTCCTGATGACAATTTGTAATTTTCTACCTTTCCTTACTATCATCCTTATCCACCTACAAAAACAACCAATGATATATTTATCTTCCAGAATTTTATATGAATTGCATGATAAAATATGTGTATAACATCTAACTATTTTTACTCAATATAATTACATTGACATCCAACCATGTTGTGTTTATCAATAATTGACTACTTTTTTTATAGTAGTATTACATTGGATGCTTTTGGTACAAATTGCATAGCTATTCACCTGCTAATGAGCATTTGATATGTTTCTAGTTTTAGCTATTAAAAAATATAGCTGCATTGACATGGGTGTAGAAGTCATTGTATGTACTTATATTTTCTTTTCTTTTAAGAAAAATAAAAGTGGTATACCACTTAACATTCCATGAAAAGTGTATGAAAGTTTCAGTACTGATATTATTTGGTATAGTCCTTGTTGTTGCTTTTGTTTTTTAATTCTATGTATTCTAGTGGGTGTTTAGTGTTATTTCATTGCAGTTTAAATTTATATTTCCCCATTACAACAACTTTAAGTTCCTTGTGCATCATCCAAATAGAGGAGTTCAGAGGTATAGTAATTTGGAATGTAGGGTTGAGTCTGAGAGAAAATTGCACATGGAGGTAGCTGGATTTTGGAATTTCATGAAAAATGATGTCTATCCTTTTGAAAATGACGATACTTAGTATATCTTCTTGTCCATCTCATTCCATTATTTCCCTTTTATTGCTTAAAGTAGAGGCTAAAGCTGATGATTTGAGAAAGTTGTCAATTTTATGCTGAGATTTGGAATTTTTAATACTAAATAGTAAGAATCAGTTGAATTATTTAAGAATAAGAATAAATTTTTGTAATCATTTTTGAATTTTTAGTATAAAAAAATTGACATATTTTAGGATAAAAACACCAAGGATATATCATGCCTTACTATACATTATTTTTTTTTTTTTGTATGAACACAAGACTTAAGATTCTGGAATATAAAAATAGCTAAATGCAGGTAAAATAGGTTTTCCTTGGTCTTGATGTTCACATGACTTAAGTTCATCTACTGTTAGAAAATATGGAATTCCTTTTTTTTAGAAATAGTGTTTTACACTATGTAAATTATTCCTATCATATGTACATGAAAAATATATAACAGTTGAATGAATAAAAATCATACAAAAATTATATTACTAAAATGTTATCAGTGAATGTTAAAAATTGCCAAAAAATCTTGGGATACTTTTGTTGATTATATCTTTCTAATATTTTGTACACATTCTTTATTTTGAACACATATTTGCTGGGCCTTAGCCCAGCAAGTGATTGATCAAGCCTAAAACAACCTTTTAAAATGCCTATTGACTTCATTTATGGCTGGAACATTAAGTTTTAGATTCACTATTGTAATATAAAGACATGATGAGAAGTATTTTCTTTAAGGTTCTAACATTAGAGATATCAAGTATTAATGTGAAGTTTGAAAACAAAATGTAAACTTTAGTAAACATAGATCAGACACATTTAAATGGCTTGTAAAATTCTTACACACATCATGGTTTTATTTAATGCATCATAGATTGGATCCTGAAAGAGGTTCCTTAATATTTTATTATTACAAATTTTAAAACAATTTTAAAATTATAGAATATTCACAAGTATAGTACAAAGAAATATTTACTTGAATCAACTCACTAAAAATGAATTGCCAAACTGATGTTCCCTCTTATTAATACTTAGCCTTTACAAAAAAACAAACAACAACAAAATAAAATCTCTCCTACATAATAAACACAAAAGAAAATCAGAAAATTAGCATTGGTATAGTGCTATTACCTCATACTCAGAACTATTCAACTTTTACCAATTATCCTAGTTATGTCTTTTGTAGCAAAAAAGATCCAATTCAGGATCATCTTCTCCATTTAGATTGTATGTTTCTTTAGTCTACTTGTGTTTGAAATTATTCCTTACTCTTGCTATAACGTTTGTGCCCTCAACACTTTTGAAGGCGACATAACAGCTATTTTGTAAAATGTCCTCCATTAGGGTATATTGGAGGATTTCCATGATTAAATTCAGGTTATGCATCATTGGCAGGAATATCACAGAAGTCATGCTGGGTTCTCACTGCATCCATTCAGATAGCACACGATTTCAATTTGTCCCATTAGTGGCAAACATGTGGGCCACCATGGGCTGACAACTGCAGCTGCCTGTCAGCATGGGCAGGGCTGTGCTCAAGCTGGCACTGCTGACAAACATGACTGCCTGCAGAACTGAGCAAAGCAGCTCTCTTGCTGGTACAGGTCGACAATCACAGCCACCTGTGGGTGTGGATGTGGCTATACTAAAGCTACATGGGCTGATAAACTGCCACCCATGGATATAAACCAGGGATATAAACCAACTCAAGCAAGGGGGCTGACAATAGCTACCACCCATGGGGGTAGGCACAGTTGCACTCAAGCTGGTACCTGACTAACAAAAACTGTTGCCTGCAAATCTGAGTGGGATAACTCTAAAACTGGATCAGAGCACCAATTGTTGATGCCCATGGATCTGAGAGAGATTACACTATAGTCAATATAGGCCCTACAATCACTACTGTAGATGGAACTAGATCTGGCATTCACTCAAGTGTAACACAGGAATAGCCGGCGACAACATCAGCGAATGGTTAGATAGGAAACACAGGAAAGCAGCAGTGTTCAATGCTCACAGTGCACCCAGCCATCTAATGTCAGGTCAATGATCCAAGGTGAGAGACAAGTATGTCAGCCACAGACCTTTCCTTCTTCGCACTATGTAGGAGAGTTCCCAGCACAGGAGAATAGGTGCAAGTCAGGCTTATTGGATTTGAGCTGAGAGAATAAGTTTCAGATAAGAAAGAACCACAGTGCAAACTCTGGCAACTTTAAAAAAACAAAAGTCAAGCTGTTTTGTCACAGCAAAAGAATTACAATAGGTCTTGAGCAATGTACCCCAGACTAAATGAAGTTTCTGAAATGTGAGATGGAATTTAAAATATGCAAGGCAAATAAAATGAATGGGATTGAACAGAAAGTTAAAACCAAAAAAAAGAAGCCAAAAATATATTTTAGGATATGAATGAAAAATATGAAAAATCACTAGAGATATAGGCAACATAAGAAAAGACATAAAGGAACTAAAATATATTAAAGAATCATTAAGGGGATTTTTAAATACAGCAGAAAATTTCCACAACAGGTTTGGCCAAGCAGAACAAAGAATTTCACAACTTGAAGTCAAGGCTTTCAAGGTAACTCAAAGATGAAGAAAAAAGAATGAAGAAATATGAACAATCACTCAGAGAAATATGAGACTATGCAAAGAAGGCTAAATTAAGAATTATAATTATTTCTGATGGACAGTCAGAAAAAAAGCATAAAGCATGGAAGACCTATGTAAGAGAATTATAAAGGTAAATGTACCTAATATTGGCAGAGATTCAGATATCCAGAACAATGTGGTCATCAAACACTGGAAAGGCTCATAGCAAATACATCACCTCTAAGATGCATAATTATCAACCTGGACAATGTCAAAGTGGAGGAGAAAATTCTACAAACTGTAAGAAGAAAGCAACAACAAACCTACAAAGTAAATCCATGGGGTTTTATTTCTTAGCAAAGATGTCACAAGCCAGAAAGTAGTGGGTCCTCAGTTTTAATCTTCTTAAATCAAAAAACTTCCAGGCAAGAATTTTTTATCCTGCCAAACTAAGCTTCATAAATGATAGAGTAATAAAACTTTTCTAGAGAAGCAAACACTAAAGGAATTTGTCACTACTAGACCTATGCAACAAGAAATGTTCAAAAGTAAACTATACATAGAAAATAACAATAGACACAAAACAGTATAAGAACACTTAAAAGTTAAAGTTTATAGATCTTATAAAACACTAGCACAAAAGGATAAATAAAACAATAAGGTCACATGTCAATAATACTGAATGGTCTCAATGTTTCTTTTAAAAGACAGACTGTCTTAATGAAAGAAAAATCACCACCTAAGAATATATTGTCTCCAAGAAACTTGCAATCATTCACACAGACTCAAGGTACTGGGATGGAAAAAGGTTTTCCACAAAAAAGGAAAGCAAAAGCAAGTGCAGCCATTCTCATAGCAGATGAAATTGTCTTTAATTTAACAACTATACAAAGACAAAGATAAAAAAGATAAATATATATGCCAAGAACTGAAGCTCCTAGATTCATAAAAGAATTCCTCCCAGATCTAAGGAAAGAAATAAACAGCAGTGCCATAATTACTGGGGACTTCAACATCCCACTGTCAAAACTAGAAACATCATTGAGCCAGAGAATCAACAAAGAAATACTAGACTTAAAAGGGACTCTAGAACAAATGGACCTAATAGACAAGACATTATAAGACATTTCACCCCCAAATGACAGAATACACATTCTTCTCATCAGCATATGGCAAACTTCCCAAGATTGATCATACCTTAAGCTACAAGTCTCATCAAATTAAAAATATTCAAAACTATACCACATATCTCACAATACCACAGTAAACTGGAAATAAATTTCAAGAGAAATTCATAAATCCACACAAGGTCATAGGAAGTAAACAGTCCACTGCTGAATGAGTCTTGGATCAATGATGAAATTAAGATGGAAATCAAAACAATCTTCAAACTGAACAACAAAAGGAAAGATTTGAAAATCTATGAGATACAGAAAAAGGAGTAATAAAGAAAAATGTTATAGCTTGAAATGTCTATATAAAACAAATCATAAAATAAAAACCTGATGTTAAATTTCATGGAATTAGAATAAGAAGAAACCAAGCCCCAAACTAGCAACAGAAAAAGAAATGGCAATACTCAGAGCATAACTAAAATAAATGGAAACTAATAAAACAATGCAAAGGATTAATAAAAAATCAGTTATTTGAAAAGAAAGAACTAGCCCAATCAATAAGAAATATAAAATATCATCCATGAATACTATAAAGCCTCTATGCTCAAAAACTAGAAAACATAGGCAAAAATGGAAAATTTCCTTGAAACAATCAACACTGCAAGCTGAATAGACAATAAAGAGAAATCCTGACCAGACTAGTAACACACAACAATATTAGGGGAGTAATAAAATTCTCCCAACAAAAATAGAAAAGCCCTGGACCAAGCACAGTTATAGCCAAATTTTACCAGACCTACAAAAATTGACACGTATTGTGCAAAAATTATTTCATAACATATAGAAGGAAGGAATCCTCCTTAACTTTTTCTGCAAAGCCAGTACTACCTTGATATCAAAGTCACAAAATGATACAATGAAAAAGAAAAGTACAGAAAAATATGAGCATAGATGTAAAAATCCTTAACAAAATACTACAAACCAAAGTTGATAGCATAGAAAAATGGTAATTTGGGGAGGGGGAGCAAGATGGCGGTCAGGACGGACGTGTAGCCCATTTCTCCCTAGTCATCAGGTGAGAGGTAGGGGGCTCTGGATCTTTCCCCACATGGATTATTGAGTGGATAGACAGCTGGAGATGTGCGGAGAATTGGTGGATTGCTGTGTTTGAAGTGTAATTCAAAACCACTGACTTTGCTGTGGAGTTTTTCCCCTACCCACCCTGCTGGCCAGCAGCTGGCCCCTCCCTCATGGAGGGCGGCAGTTTACAATTCACAAAATCTAGTTGATGAAAATTTCAATAAAGTGTGGATTCCTAAGCGGAGTTAGACATCCAAAAAGAGGTGCCCCTCAGAGCCACAGAGGGCTGGGCAGTCCAAGGCAAAATTGAGAGGAGGGGAACCCGCCTGAGAAACAGACCTTTTGAATTTTCCGAAATGGCAAAGACCTTTTCCTAGAACAGCAGGAGAAATTGAATGGTCCATACCATCCCTGGTGGGGAATACTGGTGAGGTCTGGCTGTTCAGGCTGTGTGGGGATCTGGGGCACAATGGAGAGACTCTGAGCCTCAGAAATTAGGGAAGAGATCCCCATGCACTGCAGCTGCGGGAGCAGTGGAGGTGGCCAAAGCAGCGTCAGCCCGCTCCTCCCCCACAGCCAATTGCAGTTGCTAGTTCGAGGGAGAACGTGGGAGCAGAGTGGAAAGATTTGTGAAGCATGGACTCCTGCACTGAGTTTGGAGGTCGGATAGGTGTGCCGTCTGAAACAGAGCACCCGAAGTGGGGCAACATTTAGGAAAAAACTTTTATAGAAACTCCAAAAATGTGACTGGCCAGGTAGAGTGGTTACCCTGGTAACAATGTAAACTGTGAATCAGATATAAGCCTGGGAACTACTCACAGCGCCACCTGCTGTCCAGAAAGTATATTGCATTATAAATTTTTTCCTACTAAAGTTGACATCCAACTCATATGTATAGATGTGTATTTCTATATATATACAAGAATAATATTTTTGAGGTTGGTGCCTTTTTTTTTCTTTTTGCCCATCCTTTTCTTGAAGAAGCTATTGTTAATTTTTAATTTTTATTTTTTTTAATTTTATTTTTCTTTTTTTCTTCTTTTTTAATTCTTTTACAAACACTATTTTTTTTCTTTTTTTTCTTTCTCTCTTCCCCTTCTTCCATTCTTATGGTTTCTAAGAGTGCTTACATCAGATTTTTTAGAGGGTTTTTTTTTCAATTATTTTACAATTATTATTGTTATTGTAGATTTTGTTTCATTTTGTTTTTTTGTTCGTTTGTTTGTTTTGTCTGTATGTTTTTGTGTTTCTGACTGTGCATGCATCTGTGGGCTTGTGTGTCTGGTAACCTTTTTAATTGGTATTAGTTCATTTGATCTCAATGTGATTGGTGTTCTGCTAAATCCTCGGGTTGGCAATTTTCCCTAACTCCAATTTTCACATCCAAAAAAACAAGGTGAAGCAGGGTACGACAGCTGATTGGAACCAGCTCCCAACCAACGCTCCAGTCCGGACGGAGAGATAACACCCAGAAAGAACCCAACTAAGCCGAAAGAGGGGAGCTGAGCTGAGAGATGAGATAGATAACTGCTCGTCTTCCTTGCTAAGGCAAGCTCTGACCCCAAAGAAACTATTTTCAGTACAGACCTCGTCCCAAAGAGGTTGTGTGGCCATCCTCTCCCCTAAGAGAGCTGCTTGCTTACTTTGTGATCTCTACTGGTGAGCAATAAACTGAGGCTCTCCTTCCTCACCCCACTGGAGGTAATTGTTGGAAGTTAGAACTCCTTCTAAAGAGAATCCCTACTGATAGTCTGGGAACTCCCTTGTCTGGTAGGAAATTTGAACAAATGTTTTCCTTGCCACCTTGATCCTTCAGTCTACCCTCCCAACCCCGGCCTGGCCAGAGTCTAGAAGTCCAACTCCTTCAGAATACAGATTGTCTGCATTTCTTAGCTAGGACCGGGCATTGCACAGACAGTGGCTGTACAGCTGTGCTGTACCTGTGAATCCAGTAACTGTAGAGGAAGACATAGAGGGAAAGGTGACTGACCTGACCCAAAGAAAAAGAGTATCTCAGCAGCAGACAGAAGCTTGGGTTCCTGCACTGTGGGTGGTGGCTCGGAAGCCACCGAGGTTCACAAACCTGAGAGGAGACACCTCCCACCCAACATCAGCATTAGTAGAGTAGACCTGCTGGGGTCTAACTCTGGAGAGTCATCTCCCCAACTCTGTCGCCTTCCTGAAGAAACCAGACCTCACCCTATAGGGATTCCAGTACTGCAGAACAGCGGCAACAAAGGTGCAGTGGCCGAGGGACAAATTCTTTTGCTGCCTGGATATCTTCAGGTTTGGACTGAGCTCAGGTGGAACTTTCCTCAGCTGCCATTGAGCACCTGAGTCAGGCAGACCTCAGTCTCCCCTGCTGGATGGTGGTAGATTGTTGTACCCACGAGGAGGAGGCAA
>CAUYRH010050291.1:0-19999 GCA_963574655.1 Perodicticus potto
TTTAAGGCTTCTTACCAATATTATACAATTGTGTATCAGTTTATTATTTCTTGCCTGTCATTTCTTGGAACTTTGTATTTACTTGATAATTATTTAAAAGTGGACCTCAGGCTCGGTGCCTGTGGTTCAAGCGGCTAAGGCACCAGCCACATACACCTGAGCTGGTGGGTTCGAATTCAGCCCAGGCCCACCAAACAACAATGACAGCTGCAACCAAAAAATGGCCAGGTGCCATGGCGGGCACCTGTAGCCCCCGCTACTTGGGAGGTGGAGGCAGGAGATTCACTCGAGCCCAGGAGTTGGAGGTTGCTGTGAGCTGTGATGCCACAGCACTCTACCCAGGGTGACAGCTTGAGGCTCTGTCTCAAAAAAAAAAAAAAAAAAAGTGGACCTCAATTCTCATTTTCTCATAACTGAATCATTGAATCTGTGGAGAAAGGTAACCTTTTATTATTTTATTTATTTATTTTTTTATTAATTTACAGATCTATTTCAAAATTATATACTTTTTTTTCCCTGCCTGCCTTAGAGACTGACAGTCATCTGGACCTCTTTATTTCTCTTATCTGAATTCCTTCATTCATATCAATCATTCAGCAAATATTTTCTTTTCTCTTATCTCTTATTAGTTCCTCTTCTCCTTATCTGCTCTTGCTAATTCCAGATGGCAGAATTTACAGAGATTGAGGCATTTCAACAGTAAAAAATAAAGGTACAAGAAAAATGCTCCTGCAATGACAGTCACTAGGTTTTTATGTTATGATGCAAGTACATCAAGAATCTCCCAAATGAATTTTCTGTAAATAGAAAATAGGTTAAGACACTCATGAATAGATTAGTGATTTGCTTCTTCCTGTATCAAGTTAAGTATCACTGTAAGAAAAATTAGTAGTTCAACAATGTAGCTTATTTTTTATGGCATTGACATTGTAACTACCTCTTGGGAATGTCAAATCCATAAGGATGATTATTCTTATCTTAGACAAATGACCTTTAGCTTATTATCGGAGCCACAGGGTGTCCCAGAAGTTGCCCATGTAGTTACCAAAGAGGGGAAAGTGTGACATTATAGCTAAATGTACATTTATTTACAAAACATTTTTTACAAAATTTTACAAAGATGTGCAGAAGATATTTTGTAAATATAAAATTTGGCAATAAGTATTTCGTAAAGGAAGGTGCATTTAACCACAATTTCTCCCTTTCCCTATGTATGGTGACTTTATGGTGACCTTTGGAACACCCTGTATACTACCAACATCCCAACTTCTATTTTCTATTTTTCCATCTGTTTTATTTAATCAACATAAGTTCAGCTTGCCATACCTGTTTTATTGATTTTCGTAACAGATTTCAGTAGTACCCACAGACAGAAGCAAAGACAGTTCCCTCTTATCCTCTGATTGATGCTTTCTTTTACCACACATGACAAAGTGATAGATGTACTTAGTTAACTTTCCCCCCAATCATTAATGCCACACTCACCGGTTGGCTACTCGGGGATTGGTTAAATAACTGTCATGCATTTGCTACCTGCAACACTACAATGCTGAATGAGAAGCCCATTAATTTTCTTTCAAGATCAGCACTAGAGGATAGGTATGAAATGCATAGTTAGAAAGAAGGAGAAGAATATACTATAGGCTTCCGAGAGATATTGGGTACTGCAAAATTACAACCCAAGCCTTAGATTAAAAAAGAGAAAGTAAATTGATTTTCTCTGAATTTACACTGGGGAAAATTGTTTAAAATTCTAACACATTTTCTTCCTAGCCATAATTTAGCTGTTGAGTTCCCAGATATACATATGTAGTTTCTAAGTTTTAATCTTAAACCCACAAATAAGCTTAAACAGTAGATTACTCATTTATGTTTTCAAAATACTTTTTGCAAATGGGGTAAGAATAGAAAATATAGCAATGCACAGATTGAAGTAAGAGGTAATTCTTTCATTGTTATCAAAAAACATATGAATAAATAATTAATGCTCCGGAAAAATAGGGAAAAACCTTACTGACCTAAAAGAAATCTGCCAATTGCTAATACTTTATTGAGGTAATTTAATAGTTCTCTTCTGCATTTTATATCTTTATTACTCACAAAGATTCTTTTAGGTATAATTTTTTTCCCTTATGGAATATAAGCTAGGATTTGTTTTGCTTTGAACCCAAGATAATTTTTCTGCTATAGTTAATGAGGTAGTAACTAAAGTATAAGAACAAGTTAGTCAATTGAATAACACGTTGCCCTAAAGGCTTTAAAATGCTTACTTGCTTTTTTTTCCATTCTTGGCTTCTATGTCCAGCTGAAGTATAAGAAATCTTTCCCTGATATAATGTGTTTTCTGCTTTGGGGGAGATTCATTTTATCTGATAACCTTATTTCTTAAGCAGCAGACAGGAAAGAGAAATTGGTAATAGCCATACCTTGCATCTGTCTTATTATACACATAGAGTCACATGTACTTTCAATGGACAGTTAGAAAGAGTAAACACTTCTCAATGTTAGGCCTGTCTTGATGTGCCCTGGTCCTGGGTTCCCAGTGGCAGGAACGAGTACTGGTACTGTGTCCCGCCCATGATGGAGTGAATCTCAAACACAAAGTAATCTCACATACGTGGTGTTTGTTTGCAAAGCAAAAGTGCATCTCAGAGGGAGAGATGAGTCATTCTCCACAAGAGGAGAAGACCCTGAAGTCTTACCACAGAAAGTCTTTTATACATTCACTAGTTTGCTTGTCTCTCCCCTGGGGGGGATTAGTTGCCAGTTCCACCTTTGGGTGATTGACAAGTTATCTACCAGGTTACATAACAGGTTGTAGTTAGATTACAATTTCTTTTCTACACATGTATCTTCTCAGAACCCTTCACAAAAGCAATCACTGGGGCTCACAACCATAATGTGAATTAGATGGTAATGAGCCCCAGGTCAGTCAAGGTCACTAGGAGCTCCTTGCTGCACTTTGTATAGCCAGTGACAAATCTCTAGTCACAAATACCTGGAATCATGGTTTCTTTTCCACACTGAGATTGGTTCCCACTCTTCACCCTTAGCCACTTCCACTACCTGCCTTGCCACCTGTTTGCCCTCCTCCCCACCTAATATAAATGGCAAACCTCTTCCTCTACAAAGACTTAACAGTCATTCAAGGAGTCAAAAAAGGAAAAGATCTGAAGGGAAGAGTTGGATTGTACAGCTTTCTAGGAGAGAACATGGGGGTGGGGCAGGGCAATGGCTTAGCCTGGCTATCAAGCGGTTTCCACTGATGGGGGAAAGATGACAGACATGTGTAATAGAAAAATTAGTTATTAAAGACACCTCATCAGTCTATTTAACAAATATTCATATTGCATCAACCACATTTTAAATGGAGTTCTAGATTCTGGGGAAGACAATCCCAAAAAAGACAGGAAATAAGTTTTCGTTCTATTAAGGAAAGAGGTAGAAAATCAACAAAGAAAGACAGAGGGATACAGGCTTTGAAATAAATGCAAAGAAGGCAACAGGCTAGATGGTGACTCAGTATCGGGGGAAGTGGAGGATTTCTCAGATACAGGGGTTTGGCAAGATCTCTCATGGAGTGGCTTTTGAGTGCAATCCTGAGTGATGAAAAAGAACCAGTTATTGAAAAGTCGGGTTGAAGAACATTCCAGGCAGAAGAAACAGCAAAATTAAAGGTCCAGAGGTGAAAACAAAGTTCAGGAATTACAACAAATGGAGCAACAGAAAGGAAGGGTCGCTGGAGCTCATGACTGTGTGTGTGGGCAGGGGTGAGGGAGGTAGGTGGGAAAGGCGTGATCAGAACCAGTGTGAGATCACTGGGAACACCACAGTTTCCCAGTCATTTCAGCCAATTCATTATGTCACACTGAAATGCCTCAGCTTTATAACCTGATGTGTTAGGATAATAATGTTGTATGTCTCTCATGAAACCATTCTCTTTCTGTTGATTTTTGTCCACAGAGATCATCATAGCATTATTATGACTTCCTTCTAAATACTTACTCATCTTCACTGGTTTGTTGAACAATCAATACTCTTTCTCTATAAAGCAGAAGCCATCTTTATTTCTCTTGTCTCTTTTTGGTAAGCATGAGGGAAGGATCACTCTTGTATTGAAACACAAACAGACCTCTGTGGAAGTACAAGTAATAATGGGGTGTTTCTGTGGTACCTATTAGCAAATTACATTATTTATTCATTAAGAATCACTTCTGCTTTCAGCCAAAGCTCTGTAACACCCAGGCATCTCAAACTGTGCATTCCAGCCATGCTGCCTTAGGTAGTGCAATGCTGAGTTCCGAGGCATTCCTGTGTTTAGACCAGAGAGCAGCCTTTTAAATTTAGGGCGATGGGAACCAATCATTGATTTGTCTGTTTCTGACTGAGTTTTTTCATGCCCATTTAAAAAGCAAAATCCATTTATCTCAATGTTTTTTCCATGATACAAGTTTGTACCTATATTTATAACCCTACATTAAGATTGTTGATTTGAATTTATAACTCATACGTATGTCCTGTGTAATTAAACATAAATTATTTTTGTTTATGCTCAAACTATCTTTAGAAATAATTTCTAAATACTCGTAAGTAATATTCTTTATGTTTTATCTGGTTGTCTGTCTTTCCTGGATACTACATAACTAAGTACATATGTATCATACAGTATCCAATAAAAAACTTGAAGTTTCATAAATCACTGAAAATGCAATATAATTTAAATTTACATTCACAGCAGGAACACAGGGAAGATGATGTAACATTAAAAGATGAAATACAATAAGAACTACTTCAGCCTACTTAGCTTTTAGAATCATTCATTGTTCTTTAACTTGCATTCACTTAGTATCAAATATATGTCTAGAGAGATTTTTAGGCACTTGATATACATACAGCTCCTGTAGTAGGGGGTCAGGAAACAGCTGAATAAAAGCACTGCAATATTACAGTTGCTACAGTAGAATGATGTCAGTTACCAGGAAGAAATCACGATGAGGGTAGCCCAGATCTGATGATAGAGGTCAAAGACGATGTCATTGGAAGAAGTGCTTAAGAAAATACGAGAAGCTGGAGTTTTCTTTGTACATGATGAAGGTAGTACATTCTAGAGAGAGGGAATAAAACATGCAAAAGTATATACTCGCTACTGCATATGGTAAAGGTGGGAACGGGAAAGTTTGTTGGGAGCAAAACAGGAATGTTTTTGCAAGCCAAACGATGGAATTCAGATTCAATCTGTAAACAACAACCACAATGAAGGAATTTTAGACAATTTTATATCCTCAGAACAAAATGTAGAAAAATAACCAAGGCATCTGTGATGAGGAAGCATTGAATGAGTCTGAGGTGAAAGATCTTGGGGAGTAATAAAATCTTAGTAGGAGACAGCGAGAGCCTGAGATAAGAAAGCGTCAGCGGAAACGGAGAGGGGAGAATGTAAATAAGACCAAACAAAATAGGAAGAAAACTGGCTGAATTTAGCAATTATTGCATCACTGATTTTCAGTTAAAGAAGCAAAACATGTTAAGGTGAATTATTGGGTTTTGGCCTAGGAAGTAAGAGTATGTGGTGACATTCATCAAGGCATAGAATAAGGGCAGATATTATCAGAGAGAATGATTAGAAGCATTTTTATCATTGTTAAATTTGAGGTACCTTTATAATATCTAGGGTTTGGATTGGACCCAAATTGTCATGTTGGGCTCAGGAGAGTCAAATAACAGATACGTCCTGCTGTTGAACAGAATGATTTAGTATGCGATGGAGCCTGTGAGGCTAGAGCCCAGGAGAGGTGTCTGCACAGGGGATATGTATTTTTAGAATCCAGGTTTATGACTGGAAAAATATCTATAGTTACCATTTTGATATAGAGGGGAATGAAGCCTGAGAATGGAACCATTTGGAATACTTAACTATTCCTTATTTGAAATATGAAGAGAGAAATCCTGAATATATGTTGCAAGTGCGTGATGAGGCATGTGAGAAGAAAACGTGAAGACCGATGGAACCCGAGAAATCTGGGAAGTGTGAAATGAAATTGTACATAAGATCCCAAGCTCTCCAGGTGAGATGGACTCTGTGTGGCTGTTAGAGATACCTGGATGTGTAAAGTGGAACCAAGCCGCCCTAGAGGGTGAGGGAAGAGCTGTCATAGCCCTTTGTTCTCAGAAAGGCAGCTCTTCATAAACATCTGACTCTATGCCTCTGGACCATAGCAGTTTCTGTAAACAAAGTTAAAATAAACTGTGGCTGGAATCCCCCACAAATTTTTTATTTGGAAAAAGTAGCTTACAGAGACTTCTGGTTTGGGGCTTAGAAATTCACCCAACCATTGCTCAACTATTTGGACCAATATGAACTCAACAGACTAATTGACCTGATTGAGAACCAGGGTGGAAAGTTTCCCTACTCAGGGTAGACCCTTTCTTTGTTTTTTCAGAGCACACTTTCACTTATACTAAAGTCTGTGCCTGCCTCCCTACACTGCAGATTGTTTATTTACTCGTGGTTTTTGTAAAAACACCGTCCATTTTTCCTCCACAGAGCCCATGACAGCTCTTCTGTTAACAGAAAGAGCAAGTCTCAGGAGAGTGACGGTTGGCCCTCTTTGTTAAATTATTGAGATCCGCCAAGAATGATAACTTAATAGAGATTGCTCAGATTTGACAAATTCAAAACTGTTTAATGATAAAATTGAGATACCTGAATTAAGAGGCAGGAGTATCTTGGACTTTCAAGGGAAATTTATCTAATGGTAATAAGGGTAATGCAAGTGAAGTGTTTTTGTAAAAATATAGCAAACATGAGTAAGTTTCCCTGTGTAAAAAATGAGACAATGAAGGAAAAAAAAATCAGTAAATTAGGGATTATTTCTAAAGGGAAGTTTCCTTAAGAAGTAGGAAAGATAGACACAAGGACATAAATGGAAAATTTTCAGATGTGAGGGCAGGTTATTTATTTTCCTCATTGACCAAGAAATATATGTATGAGTCTTAAACACTTAAGTAACTAAGTAGGAAATTGATACCCCGAGCTTATACTTTATACATTAAAGAAAGCATAGTATTTCTCTTAAGAAAATGGGGTTAAGTCTAGGATAATAGATTTAAATACATTTTTGGGGTCACTGTTAATGTAGAAAAGGGGAAAATATGACAGAAGTCCATCACTGTCATCCTTCATATATGATCACAGCACTTTTCCAGCTGAGTCTGTCTGCAGTTTCACAATTCTCCCCCATGTATAATGCACTCAGGTGCCAACTCCCTATCAACCAAAATTTTAAGAGTAGAAATCTCTATATCATTTTGGGCCAAGATTAGGAATGTGACCAGGCACAGGTGATTGAACAGGTGATCTTTGAGGTCACTGTACAGGTGGGATACACTATGATTTTAGTGATTCCAGTCAGTACAGTTATGACCTTGTGAGTTAATTCAGTGACACTTACCAATTCAGGCTCAGGCACGGTGGAAACGGAAAGTACTTCGGCATTTACTGGAAAGTGAAGTAGAAGGACAGAAAGGTGAGGATATTGGCAGTATTGCCAAAATGTAGACAGAGGTGATGGCCATGAAGGCAAGGTTGGCTAAGAAAAGAAGGGAAGCTTGGAGGATAAGAATGGACTTCCAGAAGAGGAGAAATTGAAGTGCTGGAGGCCAGACTAACATGTCATAATACCTCTGTCAGAACAAGAAAGAGAAGAACTCAAAACGAAGAGACTGGTTTAGAGAATGAAAACTGAGTTTAAGAAAAGGAGAAAGAAATAATGAAGTGGCTAGTCCGTGCCAAAGGCATTGAGACTACCCTAGTCTGAAGATACTTGAAGAAGAGCAGGTGTAAGAAGGGCATCTTGCTCCCTTTTCCCTTATGAAAACAGGAGTTACAGACTCCTATATGAATCTGTGGTAGAAAACATGCATCAGAAGAAACAGGAGAAAGGAAATATTCTTCCATGGGCAGTCACAGCTGAGAGATTTCCATATAGGCAGACCTGTTAAAATAATTTTTATTTTCTTTCTTTGTTACCCTCCCCAAATAATTTAGTTAATTTACCAGAGTCACCTGGTTTTTCTCAACCTAATACAAAAGCATTTGGTTCTTTCCACTTTTTGTGCATTTTCATTTTCTTATGAGGGCTTTTGCATAAAATTTACATTACAGTTGTATGCTTTTCTCCTGTTAATCTATTTTATATCAAATAAGTCTCTAGGCTCAGCCTAGGATCCCTCAGAAGGTAAAGTTTCTTCACCTCTAAAATGACAAAAGTTTAACCTTGAACATGGTTGGATAAACAATACAGGAGGGTAATACAGTTCTGATGCTTTTAACTTTCCACCTTTTTCCTTTCCTCTATCTCTGCTCATGGAACTTCAACTCTTGTATTTATTTTTGTTCTTAATTTTTGAAGTTCAAGTCTATTTTTAAAATACACCTGAATGGTTATGTATGGCTATTAATTAATTTGAGATTGTCTCATAATAGTTTTATTCTTCTTTAGTTTGGATATCTAGAAAACATTTTAACCACAAAAATGATTTCTTTCTTTTTCTCTCTTTCTTTCTTTTTTGAGTAGTTTGATGTGGAATTGCTCTGACTTCTCTATTTCTAGACATTTTGTGGACAGTGTTGCAATCTCAAGAGTGCTGTGTGGTGCCGGGGTAGTGACATGTAGTTTCATTAATGGTTGGCATTGATGATGGGTGAGGAGGGTGCATGAACTTACCTTGGGATTGTTTCTGCAGGACATTTAGTTTTCTCCTTTTACTTCTCTTTGCCGTCACTACTATGACTCTCAGGCGACCTTCCCTCTTCCAGTGGTGATGCTTCTGAGCTGCCACTTCCAGTCACTTTCCTTTAGGCACCTGGCTTTTGTCAATGCTGTGAACTAGCAAGTTCCTGATCTGTGTTCAGTATTTTGACACTTAGTACTGGATTTTTCTTTCTGGGATTTTTTTGGGGGGAGGTGTCTATGCTTTTCTTTCCCCTATTCTCTTCACTACTTGTGATCTTTTAAAACTTTCCCTTCTCAGTGATTTCTGCTTTCATGAGCTTGCAATCCCGAAGGGAGTTATAGCAATAACTTTTAATTTAGTGTTTTTTCTCTACTCACCAGCTCACATAAGTCTACAGTGTTCCCCGACTCTTATTAATGCTGATTACATTGTTATGATTTTTGTGAGTGTCTCTTTAATTTTATCAGCATGCATGTTACTTATTTTTTATACACTTGCAAAAGTAATATATGTTGTATTTTATTCTGTTTTTTTTTTCAGTTGGTCTTATATCATAAATATTATTCCATGGTTCCATAAACTTTATATTGTGTTTTTAAAGTTTTAAAACTTTTTAATGTAGCTTTCTACTTATGGAAGCAATATTGATTTAGAAATTTTACAAAGTACAAAAAATAGCAGTGAAACTGGAGAATAGTAATTCTATCTCCCAGGCAAACACCAATAACATTTAATTTTTTTTTCTTCCAGAGTGTTTTCAACACATATGGACAGAGATGATATTACACCTATAACTTGACATCATGCTTTTATTCAATCAAGGGGGTTTCACAATCATTTTCTCATGTAATTTAAATTATTCATAAATTTCATTTTCAATATCTTCCTAGTTTTCACCATATGGACATTTTACTAATGTTAACTAGAATTTTCAATAGTCACAAAAATTCTACAATGAGCATCTTTATGCAGAAATTTGCATCCATATTTCATATTATTTTCTTACATTTTTAGGAGGATTGTGTAAACACACAACTTCATTATTACTGAATACTAAATTTTGATTCATTCTCAACAGTTTGTAAGCATGACTTGCAGTGCTTTTTTTTTTAGAAGTCAGAGTGGTAAATATTCTTATGGAGTTTGTATATATCTGGAATTACTTAATTTTGTCTTTGTATATAAGTACTTAGACATATTTCACTTACGTAGTGCATTATCTTCTGTGAATTATTAATGCAGACATTCTTAATGTAACCTAAGTTTTATTCCATTGATGATTACATATTTTTTCCCGCATTTTTACCTGTTAAAAAAATCACAAATTTATATCTGTACCCGGGAGTACTTCTGTGAACACTAAGGGCATATATTCAATAGTCAACTTGAACTTTCCACTTGGATGTCTTAACAGGCATCTTGATTTTAACATGGATCTCAAACTTAATAAGCCTCACCAAAGAACTGGCCTCCTTCTGTCCTAAGCAGAAACAAATACACCCCTACACACACAAATCTGATACACACTAGCACACATTCTTGACTACCCATCCAGCCATTTAAGACAAAAATGTGGGTCCCTTAATAGGATACAGCATTTCAGTAAGTTTATGAATGACGCGTTTAGAGCATAACCTGAATGTGTTTACTCATCTCCACCTCCATGGCTGAAACACTGGTCTGTTGTATCTTGTTCAGAATAGTATAGTAATTTCTTAATCTCTTAGACTTAATCTCTTAGACTTTTCTTTATTGTCTATAGAAACTAAGGGGATCTTTTGTTAAAAAGTAAGTCTGTTTATCTATTTATTTGGATTATTTCCTTTGCTATTCAGAAATTCTTTTTTTAAAAATTTAATTGGTTCTTTTATTTGTTTGCACAATTTTTTAATTTGTCTTCAGGGTCTTCGTCATAAATTCTTTGTCTAATTCAATGTCTAGAAGGGTTTTTCCTATGTTTTCTTAGAATTGTTCTGGTTTTATGTCTGAAATGTAAGTCTTTTTTCCATCTTAAATTAATGTTTGTGCATATTGAAGGGTCCTGTTTCTTCACTGTGTGGTGGCTGTTCACTTTTCCCAGCACCATGTATTGAATAGAGCTTCTGGTCCCCAGTATGTTATCTGCTTTGTCAAAAGTCAGTGGTTGTAGGTAGATGGTTTTATTTCTGAGTTCTTGGATTTCTTACATTTATGTCTCTACTTTTACAAAATATTTCCAAACTAGACCACCATTAAAGGTTTGTTAATCCAGAATCTGCAAAAACTCACACAAATCAGTGAGAGGAAAACATACAACCTCATTAAAAAGCGGGAAGAGGACATTAACAGGAGTTCAAAAGAAGGTAAACAAATTGCTAAAAAAAAAAAAAAAGTCATACATTTATATGTGGGCAAAATGCTCAACATCTCTAATCACTAGGGAAATGCACATTAAAAGCACAGTCCAATGCCACCTTATCGATATAAGAATGGCCATTATTAATATGCCAGAAAACAGTAGCTGCTGGCATGGAGGCAGAGAGAAAGGAACACTTACACATTGTTGGTGGGACTGAAAACTAGTACAACCTCTATGGAAAATTGTATGAAGTTCCTCAAAGAAATAAAGTAGACTTGCCATCCAACCCAGTGACCCCACAACTGGGTATTTACCCAAAGGAAAATAAGTCATTTTCTGAAAAAGACACCTACACTTCAGTGTTTATACAGGACAATTTATAACTGTTAAGATGTGGAATCGAGCTAGGTATTAATCGATTTATGAATGAATAAAGAAAATGTGGTACATACCATAGAGCAGTAGTCATCCATAAAAAGGAATGAAATGATGTTTTTTCCAGAAACTTGGATGGAACTGAGTTTGATGGAACTGATTTCTGAGATGCTTCATTTCATTATCCTAAGTGAAGCATCTCAGAAATGAAAAAACAAATACCACATGTGCTTGCTTATGCTTGGGAGTTAAACGATGGGCACACACTGGTGCAGAGGTGTAAAGGACATTGGAAACCAAGAAGGAGGCAGGTGGGTCAGGAGCGGGGTTAAAAACTTACCTGTCATGTATAATGAACACTATTCAAATGGCAGGCACAATAAAAGACCCCACTCAAGCCTTATACAAGGTTACCATGTAATAAAACATCTGAACCCTTTAATCTTTTGAAATAGAAAGCAAAAGTTAGTCTGTCTCTGTCCTCACCTTAAGAATCTTCCCATGAGGTTTGAGAGCATTTGAAAGCTTTGTCTTCCATGGCAGAAATCCTTTCTTCTATGAGGGGTATAACCCAACTATAGTACAAGAATATGGGGATAGGGGCAAGGGAGGGGAGAGGAGGAGTAAAGTTGGGGTGGCGGGAGGGTAATTGGTGGGGCCACACCTACGGTGCATCTTAGAAGGGTACAGGCGAACCTTACTAAATGCAGTATACAAATGTCTTCATATAATAACTGAGAAAATGCCAGGAAGGCTATATTAATCAGTTTGATGAAAATAGTTCAGATTGTACATGAAACCAACACATTGTACCCCTGGATTGCACTATTGCACACAGCTATGATTTAATAATAAAGACAATAAAAAAAAGAATCTTCCCATGACTTTCCATAACAATGGCAGTAAAATTCCAAGTTCTTGATGTTGCCTTTGAGACCCTAAGTTACCTGCTTCTGTTTCTCCTCCGACCTGTGACATTCCTCCTTCACCTGCTCAGTGTACTCACAACACAAACCGTTTTCTGTCAGTTCTTGGCATACATGAGATCATTCTAAAAGATTTTGTAGTACATTTTGAATACCTGTTGTTTCTTTCCAGAATGCGCCTGAATAGTCTTGCCTCCGAGTTTGTTCTGCTTACCGTTCTTGCCTCAGCTTAAAAGCCATCTTCTCAGAAGAAACTCCCCAACCACGCGACCTGTGTGGCCTCCAGTCTCTATCTCTCACATCGCTCACTCATATTGTGCTCATTGCATAGCACTTATAAATATTCATGAGTTCTTACTTATTTTCTTATCTGTTTTATTTATTTTATACTCAGCTTTTTGTTAAAGCCAAAGCTTTTCCATTTTCTTTAATTCTGTATCTCCCAGAATCCGGAATAGTGTTCTATAAATAAGTTTAAATATAGAAATTAATATTTTCATTATATTGTTATTTTATCTTGTTGGTAAAATTTATCTAAAAATGTAGAGCCTGACTGCTGCATTCTGCTGTTCCATCAGCATTTCATCTTTTTGTCCTTTTCCTGATCTTTTCTGTTGCTGACTGTCTGTAAAGTCAGTTTTAATCTTTCCTATCTCCTACACAGATCATAATCTTGCAATTCCATTTTCAGGCTCCTTTCCTCCTAATATTTGTTTTTCTCATCTCTCTCCATTTTCTCCTTATCTGTTGCATTTATTTTCAACTTACTCTCTCAGTATTTATTTCTATACCCCCATCATTCAGATAGTCAATTATATTTACTAGTGAGAATGCCAAATTCTGTTGTTATTTTTTCACCTGACTACTGAAGAGGCATTCTTTTTTCTTAAATAATTAAAATTGTGTTAGCTTGTTCTATAATATTTTTGTAGGCTTTATGACATATCTATTTATGATTGTTTTCTCTACAAGCAATCATTAACAGGTATATCATATCAATATTTTTATAGGCTTTATGTTATATCTGTTTATGATTGCTTTCTCATTCCTCAATTATGCATATATTTTGGTAGAAAGATTATTTGTCCTCAGTAAAATAAATGAGTATTTGGGGGTTTCTTTGCTCCAAGTGTCTTAGTTGGAGAGTAAGTCAGTGTGTATAACTCCTTGTCCGATTCTCACTCATAAGCTTTTCTCTAGTGCAAAGGGGCAGAGGAAAGCTCTGAACTCAAGGGGAAATCTTAAGATGGAAACATACTGAGTGCTATCGGAGCTCTTTCTCTTTCCATTCCCATCTTTCATACTTGATTGTGAGGATCACATTACCCAAGATACAAGGTGTCCCTGACTGTACTTGCTTCCCCACCCTTCACTTCTGCTTTATGGATATTAGGATGTAATTGTACAATGTGAGAAATAGATGGGTGTTGGAGTATGCTATGCCCGGCTGCCTGCCTCAAAAAGGAGCTCTGTGAAACTGTTGAGGGAAATTGCTCCCCTGCATTTTTCCTGTTTTTTTTAAAATATGCATTTTAATAGGAAATTATATAGGTGGTTCCCATCCTAAAGAAGTATTGAACAGGAAGCCCTCTAGCTATTTCTTAGACAAACAACATTTTCAATGGTTTCTATTTGAACAGTACTATGAGGTAGACTGTATATTTAATCAAGAAGAAATGTTTGTTTGTTTTCAGGAAAGATAAATAACTGTATTCACAGAGACATGGAACATAGCAACTGGTAGAACTATAATGAATCTAGAATAGTCAAGGATCTAAAATCAAATAATAATAACAACAAAATAATTTTGAACTCTCCGACATACCCTGTAGATTTATGTTTGACAATCTCGCATTGATTATACTTATGACCCTAGTGGTTCCCAAGAGAAAAAAGCAAAAGTCATATGTGTGAATCCTCAGGCTTTAACATAGGCAATCACAAATCTTTCCCTAGCAGGCCTCATGTGGGGCTGCCCTTCCCACACCAGATGTGGTGCCCAGACCGTGCAGTCCATTTTCTTGAAAGATTGCAGTCAAGGTCGGAGGCCTCCTGGTACATCTGCTCCTAGCTCAGCAGTCTCCATTCAGAGGCCCCCATATTAGGTCTGTGGCTGAAGGTGCTTCCCAGGCACTCCCACCAAAATGTCTGTTTTGGGGGCACCTTGGCTGGGCCATTTTTTCACTCTCTGGCTCATTACTATTCCACTCCTAACCCTTCCATTTCTCCTGCCTTCCAGCTCCCCAGATCCATAAAAAGACAGGAATCTCTCATTCCGTTCCCCTCTGCAGTGAGATGATTCCTCTCACCTGTGCTACATGTCATCTGCCCTTCACCTTCAGCCATTCTATGAGAAAAAGGAAATGGGAAGCCAGTGCCTTTCCATTTTACCTCTTGTATGTACAACTGCAGTGAGTGAATCAAGGCTCAGCTACTACGTTCAGAGTTGCTATTGTCCTAAATTACCATTCCCCAAACTGGCAGCTTGACATTTGTTAATGGTGGCAGCATTTTTGTCAGGACACAACACACACACACACCCCTACATGGTAACACAATTTTTTGCAAATGAGATTAAATTGTTTTACTTTCATGACACAGTAACACTCTGCACTGTCCAATAAATAGCCACTACTCACATGTGGCTATTTAAATGTCAATTTATTAAAATTACATACAATAAAAAGTTCAGTTCCTAAGTCAAAATACTCTCATTTCAAGTGTTCCATGGATAAAAGTGGCTTATGGCCACTTATGGTATATAGACATCACCGATACATAACATTTCCATCCTTAAAGAAAGCTTTGTTAAACTGCTGTGTGGGCCAGATGAGAATAATACTTTATTACATACTGTTTATAAATTAATATGAATACATAAAATCTGAAATTTCTACCTAAAATAGCTCATTTCTTTCTGGTAGTTTTCAAGTACACTTGATGAAACTATTAGTCTTATAAACTATGCCATTTCGATGGGAGGTCTGAAAGTTCCTGGCTGCCTTTGAAATAATTCCACTCATTGAAGAGATTAAAAAGATGGATCTCGCTCCATCTTCTTTCTTATGGCTAAACATCCCTACGTTCTTCAATCATTCCTGATAAGGTGTGGTTTCTGGCTGTAACAAAGTCACCTTTAAAGAGTTTCAATGCATTTTACACAAATCTGTACTCCAAAAGTATGCTGTTCAGTGCCAAGAGTAGCTAGTAAATCTGGCAGTATTCAAGACAAAGTTACTGTGAATGTAATAACATGGCATCGTATTAATTTAGCTGTATAGAACGGCAAAACTGAAATCTAGTTGGGGTTTTATTACTAGATATTCTTGAAGGTTAATTTTAGTAGGCCTGGAAATGGCCTGAGATATTCCTCTGAAATACGATATGTGGCCACAAAGCACTGACTCTTAATTGGGGCTTAGAACATACTGGTAACAGTGTTCTTTGGTCATCAGGAACCCGTGTGCATTAGAAGGTTTGCGTCACTTGTCAGTCATGGTTGTGGATAACAGTGAGATTGATGATTTGCACCTGATCTCAGTGATGAGCAACCCTTTACCCCCGACCCTGCTGCTCTGTCATAGCTCTGCCGTGGGGACTGGCTTCACAGGCAGAAGTGCACCTAAATAATCAGCCTGAGGTAAGCAGATCCAGCTGGGACTTCACTTGAATCTCCCTGGTTCTAAGGTGTTCTGTGCACAAATTATTGGTGGTCCTTGATCAGAAAGAAAGAGTTCATTCCAGTACAGCTTGAGGGAGGATAACTGGAGTGTGTCACTGGCTTCCCAGATCATTTTGCTGTGGGGTTGCCTTTATTCCTGTTGCCATGTTGTATCCTTTTTCTGTAATAAGCCATGAATGTATAACCATTGCTATTTTGAATCCCCTATGCCGTCTTTAGCCATCATGCCCTGTCTAAATGCTTCCATTGTTGGACTAGCTGTGAAACCTCAGCCAGGTTCTCAGTCTTCTCACCTATAAGTGGCCGCAATAATAATATTTATAAAGTTTCTGTCAGGAATAAACGACACATTACTTATAAAGTGGAGCACCAGTAGCTGGGAAAAATAGCATCACATTTAAGCTATTACATTTTTGGTGATGATGATGATGACATTCACAATGTCCATGGATTTTTTTTTAATTGAATTTATTGCCATATTCTATTTTTCCAATCCCCATATTTGTACATTTTCTTTTTATTCTTATTTTATGTTGATCTACAAATCTACACTCTTATAAAGAAACTTTTGACATTATTCCACATCTACCGTATTTTTTTCTATAGTTACTTAGTCAGTCTCATTTCTGGAGTCCTAAAACCGGATGAAGTAAAACTGACGTTTTTGCTTTTGGGAGTTAGAGTCGACCAGTTTTTATGTTCTATGATCTTCTGAGATCCTACAGAGTCTATTTCACTGTTTTAGAGCACCATTCATGCTCTGGAAATTGGAGTGATCCACCAACTATGAGCCCCCATACAAAAGCTTCCTACTTTCCCTCATGCTACGATTGTGTACTTCTACTTTTTTTTGCCACCATCCAAAACGCAAGTTCCCCTGGCCACATGTACTCTCATTTTCTATCTTTGAAGGGCTTTTTTCTTTATGCATAAGTCTTTTCTGAAGGCTGCTTCCCCCCCCCCCAACCCCCAGAAGATCACATTTAGCTGCTCTCTCACCCTCAGGGCCTAATACATTCATGCATATTAAAACTAAAACTCGTACATTTCCACCAGCATGCACATAATATAGTAGGAGACAACAGAACAGGATGAGTTGAAATAGACACTATCATAGTCTACCACAATTACTAAGAGTAGATATTGTTTTTGCAATCTTTTATATGACATATCGTTATTAATCCTTACGTGTGTACAAATGTGCATGACACATCCATACGTGTGAGTGTGTATTCTGTACGGTCATATGCATGTTCCTTGTAGAGATGTAGGATTAATTTCGTGCAGATTGCAGGCATAAAAATTTAAAAGTAGTGCTCTGGTGACCATAAAACCCACAAGGAAATGAAGTATTCTCCTCAAACTCTTGGGAGTACGTGATTCTCTTGCCCCAGCCTCCCAAGTAGCTGGAACTATAGGCACCTGCCACAATGCTTGGTTATTTTTTCTGTTGCAGTTGCTGTTGTTGTTCGGCAGGCCTGGGCTGGGGTCGAACCCTCCAGCCTCGGTGTATGTGGCTGGCGCTGTAACCGCTGTGCTACAGGCACAGAACCTTTTTACTTTTTTTGAGACAGAGTCTTACTCTGTCACCCTGAGGAGAGTGCTGTGGCATTATAGCTCACAGCAACTTCAAACTCTTGGGCGTAAGTGATCTCCTTCCTTCAGCTTCCTGAGTAGCTGATAATACAGGCCTCCAGCATGGTGTCTGGCTATTTTTACTGGAGATGGAGTCTTGCTCTTGCTCAGGCTGGTCTCAAACTCCTGAGTTTGAGCAGTCTCCTCACCTCAGCCTCCTGGAGTGCTGGGATTACAGGTGTGAGCCACTGCACCTGGCCACCATACCAGCATCGTGGAAGCGCACATTGTGCACCTAGAAATACCGACCCCAAACAACCACTGTGATATGCATCAATGTAAAATTGTTAGAATGTAAGGACAAATTAAAGTTTCTTGGAGCCTACAGGCAAAAATGACCAAATTATTTATAAGAGTAATGTAAGCACCAGATATCTCGAAAGTAAATTTGCCATCTAGTGAAAAACAGAAAAAAGATATAAAAAGCAGATTGCTGGCCAGGTGTGGTGGCTCATGCCTATAATCCCAGTACAATGTGATGCCGAGGCAGGAAGATTACTTGAGCTCAGGAGTTAGCCCGAGCTCCTGCTTGAGCAAGAATGAGACCTCATCTCTACCAAAAATAGAAAAATTAGTTGGGTGTTTGGCTGGCACCTGTAGTCCCAGCTACTTGGGAGGCTGAGGCAGAAAGACCAATTGAACACAGAAGTCTGAGGTTGACGTGAGCTAGGCTGATGCCACAGCATTCTAGCCTGGGAAAAAAGAGTAAGACTCTGTCTCCGAAAAAACAAACAAACAAAAACAGGTATAAAAATTCTGAAACAGGGCGGCACCTGTGGTTCAGTGAGTAGGGTGCCAGCTCCATATACTGAGGGTGGAGGGTTTAAATCCAGCCCCAGCCAAACTGCAATAACAAAATAGCCAGCAGTTGTGGCAGGTGCCTGTAGTCCCAGCTACTTGGGAGGCTGAGGCAAGAGAATCGTCTAAGCCCAGGAGTTTGAGGTTGCTGTGAGCTAGGATGCCATGGTAAACTACTGAGGGTGACGAAGTGAAACTCTGTCTCTAAAAAAAAAAAGGAAAGAAATCCTGAAACAAAAAATTGATTAGAAAATGAGCTTTATCCTGGAAAACCTCGGGAATGATGCATACTTGATATATTTAATTTTAGATCTAAGACTAAAACAGCAGCAGAGACATGGTATAAAAATAACATTTAAACATACTTTTGAGAAAGAAGCAAGAATGCTACCAAATAATGGGAAAAGAAAGGAAAAAGGAAAAATGGAATATAGATGTTAATTGTTATATAAATAATGAGTAGATAATAAGAATGCAATTTCAAATTGACAGTGCAGATAGAAAAGGGATTAAGTTTAAAAGGCAAGGTTATGGACACTTTTATAGGTATAAATACAAAGATAATCGCTATTTTAAAATATACAAACCTTCCTAAATACCAGAGCAAAGCAAACACCTGACATTTATGGGAAACACAGCAAATATAACATAATACAAACCATAATTAGACTTAAAATGATATAGTAGAGTTGAGATGAAACATGTCATATCAACAATTCTGAATGGATTTAACTTACCAGTTACATCAAAGGATTTTCAAACGTTCCCATTGTCTTTGTCAGCTCAGCCCACGATAACAAAATATAAATTGGTACCTTGTAATCAACAGAACAGTGTTTAACAGTTCCAGAGATCAACAAGTCCAAGATGAACGCATTGGCAGATTCAGTGTTTGCTGAGGGATTGCTTGCTCATGGATGGAGCCTTCTTGCTGTGTCCTCAACTGGTACAAGGGGCAAGGCTCATTTTATCTTTGATGCAATCATTCCAACATGTGCCTTCAGGTTCATCCTCAAATGTAAAACTGAGCATGTTATCCTGTATTTTCAATTTTTTTTTTATTTTAGGTATTTTTCTTTTTTTTTTTATTGTTGGGGATTCATTGAGGGTACAAGAAACCATGTTACACTGGTTGCATTTGTTGGGTAAAGTCCCTCTTACAATTGCGTTTTGCCCCCAAAAGGTGTGGCATACACCAAGGCCCCAAGACTCCACCTCCCTCGCTCCTTCTCTCTCTCTGCTCTTCCTTTCCTCACCCTTCCCTCATTCTTTCTCTCTCTGCTCTCCCCTTCCCTCACCCCCACTGTGTCAATAATTGTCATTAATTGTCCTCATTTCAAACTTGAGTACATGGGATTCATGCTTCTCCATTCTTGAGATGCTTTACTAAGAATAATGTGTTCCATTTCCATCCAGGTTAATACAAAGGCTGTAAAGTCTCCATTTTTTTTAATGGCTGAATAGTATTCCATAGTGTACATATACCATAGCTTGTTAATCCATTCCTGG
>CAUYRH010050292.1:0-36982 GCA_963574655.1 Perodicticus potto
GCGGGATGCCCACAGCCCGAGTCAGAGGTTGCACTGAGTTACCACGCCCACTGCACTCTGCTCAGGGGCATAGGGTGGCACTGTGTCTCAACAAAAAAAAAAAAAAAGAAGAAGAAATAAAAAATAAGCAACGAAATAAAAAAAAAAAAATTATATGAAAGGTTTACTAGTACAAAAGATGCATGATAATAATATAGATAACAAGACAATAAATAGTGCCAATGACATCACATGCAGCTCATACAGTGCTTGGCAGGCTGTAATACGATGTAAGTATTAGAAGTGAGTAAGGAGAGAGAAGCTTAACTGGTCTAAGAACACTTTCTGCACAGGGTAGACTTTCCACTGAACGTTGAAGAATGTTTAGAACTGGAAAAGGTGAGGGTATGTGTGTGTGTGAGAGAGAGAGAGTTGGAGAAGAAGGTTGAGGTGAATGGTGGTGGGGGATGGATAGAAAATGGAAGTAAGTCACGTTTATAGAACACTAAACTGTGTGCCAGATACAGTGCTTTTCTTTTTGTCTCAGTGTGAGTAAAGCATTCCATGACCATTAAGTGGTGTAGAATACTCTGAGGTCAGATTGTCTGTATTTACCATTAGGTACGTTAGGCTTTCCTCTAAGTCCCAGTTTCCCCATCTGCAAAATAGTAACAATAATAGTGTTTATTTCTAGAGTTGTTTTGAGGATTAAATGAGCCCACAAAAGCACTTAATTTATATACATTTATTAAGCATTCAATAAATGTTAGTTGCTTTTATTGTTATGATGGTAGCTGTTATATGTAGATCCTGGTGATGTTCTACCTTTCTTCAGAGGTTCCTTTTTGTTTTTTGAGACCAAGTCTCAAGTTGTTGCCCTGGGTAGAGTGCCATGGCATCATCATAGCTCATAGCAACCTCCAACTCTTGGCCTCAAGCAATCTTCTTGCCTCAGTTTTTTTCTATTTTTAGTAGAAACAGGGTCTTGCTCTTGCTCAGGCTAGTCTCGAACTTGTGAGCTCAAGCAATCCCTCTCCCCCCACCCCCGCCCCGGTCTTGGCCTCCTGGAGTGATAGGATTACAGATGTGAGCCACCTTGATCAGCCTCTTTAGAGGTTTCTAATCTAGGCTTCTTAATATTTAATTCTCATGTGAACTTAGAACCTTTATAGTACATTTTTGTTTTTAATTGTTTCTTACATGTGTCATGTAATAGTACTTTCATTTGAGAGCTCCTGAAGATCAGGGATGTTTCCATATGTCTCTCACACCCTAAGTGCCTAGCCCAGTGTTGAACATGGAATAGATATAAAGTTGATTGATTTTATATATTATTGCATAGGGAGATACTACATTTTCCCAGAAGGTATATGTTGCTTTGTGCTGTTTCTGTCAACCCCACCCTACAAATAAAAGCAACTGATATAGAAGGATTTCTTCTCTTGACCTTGAAAATAAATCCTGACACCACACCAGCCATCTTAGGTGGAGGTTAACTGATCGTAGAATTGCAGACTAAGAGAATACATGAGAAATCTTCTTTTCTAACATCCTCAGAGAACAAAAATATGATTTAGAAAAGTTATATTATTTGTCCAAGGTTATGTATTCTTTTTTTTTTTTTTTGAGACAGAGTCTCACTCTATCGTCCTCAATAGAGTGCTATGGTGTCACAGCTCACAGCATCCTCAAATTCTCTTGCCTCAGCCTCCCAAGTAGATGGGACTACAGGCACCTGCCACAATGCTCTGCTACTTTTTTGTTTCAGATGTCATTGTTGTTTAGTTGAGGCTGGGCTTGAACCTGCCAACCTTGGTGCAAGTGGCCGGTTCCGTAACCACTGTGCTACAGACGCCGAGCCAAGATTATGTATTCTATTGCTAGAATAGTCAGGATTAAAATCCAAGTCTCCTAACTTCTAATTCAATCCATACAGGGATACAGCAAATGGATTATGTAATACCAGATAAATTTGAAGCTATAGATATTAGTCTCAGACATTGAGACTGTGGTGATTTTTTTACATTTATTAGAATATATTTATAGATCTGAATTCAGTGGGTAATGAAACAGTTCTTTCATTTTGTATGTAAGCTCCATGAAGTCAGAGACTATTTTGTTCTGTTTTTGTACTATTTTGTGCTATTTTGACTATTTATTTAGTCTATTTTGTTCACTCCTATATCACTACTGACTAGAATAGTGCTAGGAACTCAGGAGATGCTTAATAAATACTTGTGGAATGAATCAGTTTGCTTTGTTAGCAATATTGGTTGAGATATCAGTTGAGAATGTTTGTGACTTTCAGAGAGTATAACCTTAAGAATCAGACTTGGGGGTGATGCCTATGGCTCAGGGAGGGGGGCGCCGGCCCCATATACCAGGGGTGGTGAGTTCAAGCCCAGCCCTGGCCAAAACTGCAAAAAAAAAATCAGACTTGGGAGATAAACTCAGTATACACCAGGGTAGTTTGGTTATGGCAGGAAGATAAAAATGAAATGCTTCTTCCCTGGGAAGAGGAGGATTAAATGAGAGAGTGTGTATGAAACTTCTGGAACTTCTTGGAATAAACTACCTTATGAATAAATTCAAGGTCAGTTGGTGCAAGAGGTTAAAATTGCTTCTAGGCCTCTTGGCACATCTCAAAGGAGAAGCTGGAGAACATTAGCAGGATAGTTTTGATGGTGAGTGGATTTCAGGTTTTTGGCACCGTGGAATTGTTCTGTGTTCCTAGGCTAATAAGAACAAAAAAGAGAACATCTAATCCTTATGAAGGGAAAGGCCTTTATACTGAGCCTCCTAACATTCTAGATACTTCCTATTTAACCATTACCAATCATGCTTCATGGGCAAGGCATCAGGCAACCTATGCTATCATTTAATCCATGGGGCATGGATGCCAAGCAGGACTTCCTGTCTCCCTGATCTTCCAAACAGTGAAAAGAGACAGTAGTAACTAATGGAACTAAGAAATCCACTGAACCTTTCTTTGAGTATGTTGCTGAGTTCAGTAATTTATGACTGAGGATGTTATGGATATAGATAAAAATATAGAGGCCAGGGAGTGTTGGGGAGAGAGCACTAATTCAAAATTAAGGAAATCTAATTCAAGATTAAGGAAATGTAGATTCTGGTTTTAGATCTGCGATTACTTTGGGCAAAGACCATTGGTGTCTCATTTATCTCATATCTAGTGATAAGTAAGATGGTCCCTAAGCTTTCTTCTAGGTCTAATATTTGCTCTTTTTAAACATGTTTTTATATCTCAGGGTCTGAAAATGCTTTCAAATATCTATTTTTCAGAATTACTAGAATAGATGAATTTCCATTAGAGGATAAGAGAAAGAAAGTTGGCACTAAAAACAAAAGCAATCAGCACTTAGGGCAGTGGCTTTGACTGTCAGTTGAATACAGAAGTTTGAAAGATAGTGAGCTGTGCATTAGACATTACTTAAGCAATTTAAAATGTTCTTTATTTATGAAAAAATCTTTCAGAGGTGGCGCCTGTGGCTCAGTGGATAGGGCGCCGGCCCCATATACCAAGGGTGGTGGGTTCAAACCTGGCCCCGGCCAAACTGCAAAAAAAAAAAAAATAAAGAAAAAATCTTTCAGAACTAATTTCAGTGATAAAACAAACATTAAAGGGAATAATTTCTAGGAGAAAGCTTACTCTTAAATATTGGATCCTCTTGTTTAATCCACAGTAGTCTACATTTCAGTCCCTATATTTTTCTCTAGAGGATAGAAAAGGAGGTTGTCAAAAGGACAAAAAAAAAAAACCCACCACCTTTTGTTTGACTGATATGACACACTTCAGAAAATCAAAATGAAAATGTGGATTCAGAGTATGTGAGAGTTTTACATGTGACCTGTCCTGAAGTGTTCTTTCTTGATTTTAAGTAGGAATGGGGATGTCCTTGAGGGAAAAAATAGCTAGGGATTTTACTTTGTTGATTAGTTATGCTAGCAGGCTTCATGTCTCACGTAAATGGTAACCTTTGCTGAGTGTAACCCTAGCTCTTTGTAAAGAGAACAAAATTAGATTCTACCAAATGAAGAGTCCAGGACCTTGGTAATCATACTCTGGAAATATGACAAGATACATAGATATCACACAAATGAACAACGATGATGCCTTTATAACATTGTCTGAATAGCTAGCATGTCTGCAGAGTTAGACTAGCTTCCTGAATGTTATGTAGGTTTAGTGTTCTGAAAAAACAGGACATTAGCTCTATTTAATGGCGAATAGCTAAAAATTCTAATAGTAGTTTCATTAGGAAAAATATGGGGAAAGAGAAAGGAGGTAAGGTAGGTTTAGCAATATACAGTATTTTTTTTTCTTTTTCATTCTTTCTTTTTTTTTTTTTTTTGAGACTGAGTCTCAAGCTGTCACCCTGAATAGAGTGCTGTGGCATCACAGCTCACAGCAACCTCAAACTCCCAGGCCTAAGCAACTCTCCTGCCTTAGCGTCCCAAGCAGCTGGGACCACAGGCACCTGCCACAACGCCCAGATGCCATTTTGTTGCAGTTGTCATTATTGTCCAGCAGGCCTGGGCTGGGCTCAAACCTGCCAGCCTCAGTGTATGTGGCTGGTGCTCTACCCATTGAGCTACAGGTGCGGCCCATACAGTATTTTGTTTTTTGAGACTGTCTTACTTTGTCACCCCTGGTAGAGTGCTGTGGTGTCGTAGCTCACAGCAACCTCCAACTCTTGGGCTTAAGCAATTCTCTTGCCTCAGCTTCCCAAGTAGCTGGGACTACAGGCATCTGCCACAATGCCTGGCTATTTTTGGTGATGGGATCTCTCTCTGGCTCAGGCTGGTCTCGAACCTGTGAGCTCAAGCAGTCCACCTGCCTCAGCCTCCCAGACTGCTAGGATTACAGGGCCACCCTGCCAGCAATATACAGTATTTTAAGTGTTTTAAAATGTCACATTAGTGAGAATCTTTTAAATTTATACAATAAACTAAACTTGGTGCATTCTTCTTAAATGTTAAGTTGTTTGATTTGATAGAGAGTTTATTGTGCTGTTCCTATTTATTATTTTTATGATATGGCGTTTAAGTATTTATTTTCTACTTGGTAACAGGTGCCATACTTAGTAATCTTTATTTTCACAAAGATAATTAATTGTTGTTTCACAAAGCAACAGATATTGTGAAAGATAATTTGTTTTTTATTTTATTTATTTTTAACTTAAAACTTTTTTTAGAGATGGGGATTTGCTTGTCCAGGCTAGAGTGCAGTTACAGTGCAGTATATCCTTGAACTCGGTTCAAGTGATCTCTTCTTAGCCTCCTGAGTAACTGGGACTATAGGCATGTGCCACTGCACCTGGCTATTTTTTATTTTATACCTAATGGGGCAAGAGGAGGGAGAAAAATAGTTGAGGAAAGCAGTACATGAATTAAGTCAGAAAGGGGTTGAGAATTGTATGCATGATGTTTTCCATCACTTTTTGAACAAGTACATTTTCTGTTCTTTGTGGCCCACTGTGTTAGTGTATAGTCACCACTGTGACTGTAGAGTTAATTTTTGCAAAGTAGGTGAACCTGTCCTGTGAATATATTCAAGCTGTTCAAAGAGAAGATGATATTTGACTTTTTTTTTTTTTTTGATACAGAGCCACAAGCTGTCACCCTGGATAGAGTGCCGTGGAATCACAGCTCACAGCACCCTCCAATTCCTGGGCTCAAGCGAGTCTCCTGCCTCCGCCTCCCAAGTATCTGGTACTACAGGCGCCCGCCACAACGCCCAGCCGTTTTTTGGTTGCAGCCGTCGTTGTTTGGTGGGCCCAGGCTGCATTCAAACCCGCCAGCTCAGGTGTACGTGGCTGGCGCCTTATCCCGTTGAGCCACAGGTGCCGAGCCATGATATTTGACTTTTAACTGAGTATTTTGATGATGATTTTGAAAAACTCTCCAGGAAGTTTTGGTCCATGGGAAATTCTAAAGTTGCACCTCTCTATTTCTTACCCAGTTTTTATAGACCAGTGGTTCTCAACCTGTGGGTCACGACCCACAGGAACTGTATTAAAGGGCCGCGGCATTAGGAAGGTTGAGAACCACTGATCTAGACCATTTTCTAGCTACAGTGGATTTTAGTTTTTCCAGATTCCTCAGTTCTTTACCACCCAGCCTTCATGTCTCTCTCTTTTCTTTCTTTCTCCTCCCCTTTCTCTTCTTCTGTCTTGCTTTTCAGAAAAAGAAATCTTTAAAACTTTTCAGTACAGCAAACTAATGTCAAGAATAGGCTGGTGGCGCCTGTGGCTCAGCAAGTAGGGCGTCGGCCCCATATACCAAAGGTGGTGGGTTCAAAACCCGGCCACTGCTGAACTCAAAAAAAAAAAAAAAAAAAAAAAAAAAAAAGAATGGGCTATTGTAGTCTAGGTTACTAGAAATTTTACTTGTTTACACTTGGCATTTTGCCTCTTCCCCACTGTTTAATCAGACTTCTTGATTTTACACAGTGCCAAGGAGGAGGTCCATCCTGGCATTATTAATCATCTATCTTTTCATGTTTTCATGTTCGAAGAAAATTCCCACTGTACTTATTCTCTTGGTTCCTCCAATATTTAAGTGGTATTTTAAGATAAAACCATTTATTCCATGGAGTTGTTAAAATGATAGTTACTTCTCTATAACTAGCATACACATTTCTATTGGAAAATGTAGGTAGGTCAGCTTTCACTGTACTTGTTTTCCTCTTGTCAAGGTCCATATTGTGCGTGGCTTTTTTCAGACAGCTTCTCCATCAAAGGAAATGATGCCTGTTCAAGTTAATAAATGTCACTATTTCTTCTCCATGGTGCTGAGATGCTCATGGACTTGGAAACAACTGGGATATAGCTTAAAACACTTGCTCACTGGAGGATTCTTCTGGGATATATTCTTCTTCTTCTCCCACTTGATGTTTTAGGTGTGGAATTCAGGAAGATCTGGCCAGGCAGTTCATCTATGATCTGAGCTTTGGCCGCTGGAGCTAGATAGTGCAGTGGTTTGCAAATGGTTTCTTCACTCACATATCTGGCACCTTGGTGCTACCTTGGTCAATATCCTCCTGCCACATGGTGTCTCATCTTTTAGGGCCTCTTCATGTAGCTGGTGACCTCAGGGTAGTTGGATTTATCACATGAAGGCGTAGGGCTCCCAAAGAAAGTGTTGCAATAATAATCTTTCTCTTTCGAAGAAAACTTTCCCCACTTGTTTTGTTGTAGTTGCTTGAACTTTCTCAATTATGGCAGTACAGGAACTAGTTTTAAAAGATCCATTTTGTAGAATTCTTTTTTTTTTTTTTTGAGACAGAGCCTCAAGCTGTCACCGTGGGTAGTGTGCTGTGGCATCACAGGTCACAGCAACCTCCAACTCCTGGGCTCAAGTGATTCTCCTGCCTCCAACTCCCAAGTAGCTGGGACTACAGGTGAACGCCACAATGTCCGGCCATTTTTTGGTTGCAGGCGTCACTGTTGTTTGGCGGGCCCAGGCTAGATTCAAACCCGCTAGCTCAGGTGTATGTGTCTGGCGCCTTAGCCGCTTGAGCCACGGGCAAGCCATGTAGAATTCTTTTATATAAAAAATGTAAATCTTAGGGCTTAAACACTAAGATAAATAGTTGAATTATGTGACAAGGTGCTTTTCACTTTGTTTTTTTAAGGGAACTTTCAAATTTAGCTTAAGATTGGGTTTAGGATCTTTTTCCTTCTTTCAGAGTAAAATACTGAAATGGAACCAGCCCAGAAGCTAAGGAGAAGTGGTGGGAGAGACCCAGATTCCAAGTGAATAGTCTGTAATACTTTCTAGGTCTCATTCTCCAATACCTGCAGTTATCCTGCTGATGAGAGATGTTAGGAGAAAAGTTGCCTAGAGTTAAGAGCTTTAGTGTCTTGGGAGCAATGAACAACTTCTAATCCAACTTTTGGCAGAATTGGCAAAAGGACAAAGTTTGTATAATGTTAATATTTTGTGAGCTTTCCCCACATTTTTGTTCTGCCCCTTTCCAAAACGTTCTCCTACACATGCTTTATAGTTTTTCTTCTTTAAAATTAGCCCTCCAAACCTATCACTTCCTTACACCCACAGCAAAACACCAACTTGTTTTATTCTAATCCTCTGACAGACTGTTTCAAACAAAGACACAAATTTATTCATGAGCACATTTCATCCTTCTACTTGTCTTATTTTTTTTTTTTTTTTTTCTTGTGGTTTTGGCCAGGGCTGGGTTTGAACCCACCACCTCTGGCATGTGGGGCCGGCGCCCACTCCCTTGAGCCACAGGCACCGCCCCTTTTACTTGTCTTTAAATAAGAAGAGCCATTGCTTTAGTCCTGGTGACACCTTCTCCAGTGGTGGCATTCTGTAGCAGACATGTTAGAGAAGATTTGAGTCTTTCCAATGACTTTTACATCCTGCTAGGTGCAAAATAGACATTTATATTTAACTCTAAAGCTTTTATTTACTTTGCTATTAACCTATAATAGGAAGATAATAATCTTATAATCTTAATAAGATATATCATTATAAGATAATGTCCAGTTTTTAAAAGGGTCTGTTCCATTTCTGTTTGCCCTATATACCCTTGCAGTTACTGCCCAGAAGAAAGTATGTGTGCGTAAGGACAGCTAAAATTCCATACTGTCATTAGCTAGGAGTTAGGTTTCTTACCATGTGGACAGTGGTATGTTTAGAGCTATGTGTAACTAGAAAAGTCCTAGAGAGAAAAATCTGTAACATTAAGCCAGCTTTGCAAATTAAAAAAAGTAAAAAAGACATGGATGGCACCTGTGGCTCAGTGAGTAGGGCGCCAGCCCCCTATACTGAAGGTGGCAGGTTCGAACCCAGTCCCAGCCAAACTGCAACAAAAAATAGCCAGACGTTGTGGTAGGCGCCTGTAGTTCCAGCTACTTGGAAGACTGAGACAAGAGAATTGCCTAAGCCCAGGAGTTGGAGGTTGTTGTGAGCTGTGTGACACCATGGCACTCTACTGAGGGCCATAAAGCGAGACTCTGTCTCTAAAAAAAAAAAAAAAAAAAAGTAAAAAAGACCATTCACAACAACCCTCTCAGCTTGATTTTTAATAACTATGAAATTAAGCTAATCACCGAGGCCCTATGCTAACCACTTTTTAAAATTAATTTATTTTTATTTAAAAATATTAAGGGGGTGCAAATATTTTGGTTACATGTATCACTTTTGTAATGCTTGAGTCATGGCTATAAGTGTGCTGATCACCCAAACAGTGTTTATTTTATCCTTTAGGTAAGTTTTTTTTTTTTTTTTTTTTTTGAGACAGAGTCTCACTTTGTTCTCCTTGGTAGTGCCTTGGTGTCATAGCTCACAGCAATCTCAAACTCTTAGGCTCAAGTGACTCTCTTGCCTCAGCCTCCTGAGTGGCTAGGACTACAGGCTCCCATGACAATGCCCAGCTATTGTTTTTTTTTTTTTAAATACATGTATTTTATTATTCTTCATTACATTATTTCCCCCCACCAACCCGTCCGTGATAAGGCAGAATTGATTTACAGAAAAGAATACAGAAAACACCAAAGCTCCTGGTAGTGGGAGAGATTTCAAGTAGGGAGAGAGAAGCTCTCTCCGTTCCTTTCCTGGTCTTTCCCCGTCTCCTCCTAGCTATTGTTTTTTTTAGAGATGAGGTCTCGCTGTGGCTCAGGCTGGTCTGGAATCTGTAAAGTCAGGCAATCCACTTCCTCAGCCTCCTAGAGTCCTAGGAATGCAGGCGTCACTCAGCCATCTTAGGTAGTTTTTTGCACTTCCCCCTTGATTTCCACTGAGAGTGTTAACCACTTTGTATACATAATCTCATTCTTTCTTTACAATCACTCCAAGATATAGGTATATTATTATTCCTATTTTGCAAATAAGGAAACATAATCTTAGAGAGGTGACACAAGTTGCTCAAAGTCATGCAGCTGATAAGTGGTGGAGCCAGGAATAAGATTCACAGAATCCTTCGCTACAGCAGAGAGCTTATAACCTCTACTGTAAAAAACATACATCTCTGAGAAACAACCTTATGGGTAAGGGGAATCCAAAACATGTTTTCTTGATCTGTATGAGTAAATTTCACCGTGTGTACTTCTTGGGAGATAGGGAGAAAGAGGAGGTAAGCTCTAATGAAAAACCTGAAGTTCTACTTTATTTTTTATTTTTTTTTTGAGACAGAGCCTCTATCTGTCACCCTGGATAGAGTGCTGTGGCATCACAGCTCACAGCAACCTCCAATTCCTGGGCTCAAGCGAGTCTCTTGCCTCTGCTTCCCAGGTAGCTGGGACCTCAGGTGCCCGCCACAACACCCGGCCAGTTTTTGGTTGCAGCCGTTCGTTTGGCGGGCCTGGATTTGAACCTGCCAGCTCAGGTGTACATGGCTGGCACCTTAGCCCGTTGAGCCACAGGCGCCGAGCCGTGAAGTTCTACTTTATAACTAGCCTTTGGGTTTAGGATAGATGTTGTAAGGATGTGAACAGAGATGTCCAACAATACCCTTTTCATACACAGGACACTTGGTCAGACACTTACCTCTGAAAATGGTTTTTGCGTATGACTTAGATGTATAAGATGTATAAGAAAATATATGTGGTGTTGAAGTTGATTGAACTGGACAGTATGTAAAAAGTTGTTTTTCAAAATGTCAGAAAGGGGCTCAGTGCCTGTAGCATAGTGGTTATGGCACCAGCCACATACATCGAGGGTGGTGGGTTCGAACCCGGTCTGGGCCAGCTAAACAACTGCAACAAAAAAATAGCCAGGGCTCAGTGCCTGTAGCTCAGTGGCTACGGCACCAGCCACATACACCAGAGCTGGCGGGTTTGAATCTAGCCCGGGGCCTGCCAAACAATAATGACAACTACAACCAAAAAATAGCCAGGTGTTGTGGCAGGCACCTGTAGTCCCAGTGCTTGGGAGGCTGAGGCAAAAGATCGCTTAAGCCTAAGAGTTTGAGGTTGCTGTGAGCTGTGATGTCACAGCACTCTACTGAGGGCGACATAGTGAGACTCTGTCTCAAAACTAAAAAAAAAAGCAAAAAAACCCCACAAAATGTCAGAAAGGTTGTGTGATAACTATGTTATTCAATTTTGGGGGTGTGAAATATTATAATCTTTGGGTCAAAGCCCAAAGACCTGTATCAGAGGCCTTGGAAAAGGCAGAACTGAAAGTGTGTTCAGGAAATTAAAGATATTTAAGAAATTTAAAAGGTAAATTTTCACTAGGCCCAGCCCCCTCATTGCAGAATGTGATACAATGACACCCACTTCAGTTCTGTCAAGAAACCCACTAAAGAATTATATAGAGGAGGGGAAGAGAGTGACTGAGATAGGTTATCAGTACATCTTTATTCTCTAACATTCTTCCATTGGCGCAGTTTAATTTAGCTCTTTGCCACCTTGGTGATATTAAATTGTGTGAGAGACTGAGGAGCTGAGGCACAGAGTAAGGGAGAGAAAAGGGAGGGTGACAAGCTGATGGAGGTAAGGGGCAGTTGGAAATGCCAGGAACGTAGGAGGACTCATGATAGCACACATACGTGAAGAGCAGGAGCTTTGTGGGGATGTTGTAGAGGAGCTGGGGTTTAGAGAGAACTGCGAGGGAGTTAGGCTTTGCAACTTCATACTTAATCTCAGGGATAATCTTCAGGCACTTCTGGGACAGTGCAAAAGTGATGTCCCCTAGAGTCACAGAATCATTGAATATTAGAGCCTCAAATAAACCTAGGAATCCATCAAGTAAATCTAGCCCCTTATTTCAGTTTAAAGGAAACTTAAGAGTGAGTGATTTTCTAATTGATCCAAAAACTGCTTTGATTTTAACAGCAGGCTTTAACAGCACTTATTTTTGCGATTTGCTTTCCTGTTAAAAATCCTGTCTATAAGAGACCCTATGTATGTATTTCCATGTGTTTTTGTGGATATGATGGCCATGTTAGGCCTGATTTGTTGGACAAAAGAGTGAAAGATTGTGATTTTGTTAACTTTTTAGTTTCAGGTCTGGAACAAAATTAGTGTACACTTATTTACCGAGTATATGATCCGCTCATTGTATTCCTTTGTTTCTTAGCATTGGACAGCATGTTTTAGGCATATATTTTGGATAATCCTTTGCTTTCTATGTGTTCACATATTCTCTAGGGAATTAAGTGATTATAATAACAGCCCCTCAAGTACCATGGAAAAGCACTTGATAGTTTTACAGTAATTCTTAAAATTTAATGTGCATATGTATCATCTTGTTAAGATGCAGATTCTGGGCTCAGCGCCTGTGGCTCAAGCGGCTAAGGCGCCAGCCATATAGACTGAGCTGGCAGGTTTGAATCCAGCCCGGGCCCGCCAAACAACGATAGCTGCAACCAAAAAATGGCCGGGCGTTGTGGCTGGCGCCTGTAGTCCCAGCTACGTGGGAGGCGGAGTCAGGAAACTCCTCCCAGTAAGTCTGGGATGGGAAGATCTTATATTTACAGACCACACTTTTCCAAATAGCTAAACAAAGTCTTAGCATTCATTAAAATGTGAGGCATGCAGAGGAAGGAGCAAGTTAGTTTGTTAGGAAAGTTTGGTTAGGATCAGATTTCAAAGAGCCTTGAATGCCAAAGTTAAGGATTAAGATGATATTGTGTGTTATGGAATCATTGCAGTTTTCTTCCTTCTTTTTTTTTTTATTGTTGGGGATTCATTGAGAGTACAAAGAACCAGATTACATTGATTCATTGCAGTTTTCTATGCTGGGTAAAGAGTGACAGGACAGGACCTGTACTTAAGAGAGATTTATCTGTCACCATGTGTAGGATAGATGGGGTAGTAGTTTTGTATTAGGTACCAAGTAGCAAAGACTCAACTCCTGGCCCTTAACAGCAAATGAGCAAAAGTTGCACAAAGGAGAGAGGAAGGGACTGGCTATAGGGAAGCTACTGGCTTTACAGACTGGCCCTGAGTCAGAGGCTAAGGAGTTGTTTGGATCAAAAATGTCTTTAGTCCCCTCAGATTCTAAGAGATCCCTGCAAATCCCCTGATTGTTTAAGGAAACAGTCATAAAATATGTACTTGGTAAATTTCTCTGCTAGATCCAATTTAACAAAAATGTATCGAGTGTTGAGTATAGTGCTCTGCTGTCTCAGCTACCTGTGTCTCTCCCAGAGTGTCTAATGCAGAGTTCTGCGCTTCAGCAGCATTATAATGTTAATTCTGCTTGATTCTCCTATTTTATCTTAAGATGCAACAATATATCCTTGAGAAGACTATTTAAAAAGCAAGAACTTGGGGGCGGCGCCTGTGGCACAAAGGAGTAGGGCGCCGTCCCCATATGCTGGAGGTGGTGGGTTCAAACCCAGCCCCAGCCAAAAACTGCACACACACACACACAAAAAATAAATAAATAAAAAGCAAGAACCAAAAATTTAGGACTGTGGTTACAGTTGGGGAAAGATAAGAGATAAGGGATGAGTGTATAGACAGTGTAAATTATTGGTGTTGTTCTAATTCTTGGGTTGAATAATGGATTCTTAGATTTTTTTATATTATTGAAATAAATAAGGAAATAAACCAGTAAATAAAGGAGAAGAATGCCATGCATGTTGATTAATAATTTGAAATATGATTATTTATGCACAAACTGGTCTACCAAAAGTGAGAGAAGGAAGTTAATGTTATTAGATGCTACCTCAGCCTAATGCCTGTGGAGGGATTTTCTATTTAATATAATGTCAGAATGTTCATAGTTCAAGTAGTTATGTGATGTCCAGTCTGATGCTTGGTGAGATCAGTTAAGGCAGTAGCCCCAATAAAATATGCTAATATTCTACTATCTAAATTTCTATTTCACACATCAAAACATGTTTACTTGACACGGTTACATCCTTGGATTCTTGAAGCTGGGACTGATGGTCCTTTAATGAATGTCTTGGAGGAATCAAATGTGCTCAGAGTATTGTCATACTTAGTATTTTCCTGATAGTAAATCTTATGATATTAAATATAATTGAATCATTGAAATAATAGCAAGGTATGAAGAAACATACCCTGGGAGGTCAAATCTACTTTCAGAATAAAAGTGATGTATGAAATAGTTCCTTCTTTGGTAGCTGTCATAGTAAGTGAATGAAGTCCTGGCTGAGTCTACCAAACATACTGGAATTAATAATTTCAGAAAATTAAGATACAGTAAGATGCAGTCAGTGCTAAAACTACTCTGAATATAATTTAATTTTTTTGATGCATAAAATATTTTTAGGGACTTGAGTGATTGAGGATTTGAATTTTCTAGAAAATTGAAACAATCCTATAGTGCCAAAAGATTTTTTAAAATAAAAGTAGTAGATGCTTAAGGTTAAAAATTCTAAAAATTCAGAGAATACAGAAGGTATATAGTGAAAAGTAAAAGTTGACCCTTTTCTATCCCTAATTTCTACTATTAACAGTTTCTTGTACATCATTCCAGGATATTTATCTGCATATAAGCTATGTATATTATTTTATTATTTTTTTCATAAAGTGTATCATATTATACTTACTAGTATGATGCACTATCATACTAGTGTATCATTTTTTCATTTAGCATATTGAGGTCATCATTGTACATAAATGTATTCTTCTAAATCCATGCACAGAATTTTGTATATGGTTTATAAACATATGTGAAGATTATGTGAGTTGTTAAAAACAATATACAGATTGAACATTTTTATAAATATACCTTTGTATACTTTTTTATTGTTGGGAATCATTGAGATCTTTGTATACTTTTATAAGTATGTCTATAGCAGTGGAATTACAGGGGGAAAAAGTATATGTTTTAAATTTTAATGGTTATGGCCAATTCCCTTTTCTAAAATGGTCCATTCTCAACAATTATTTGATAATCATTTCCTTCTAATTTTTGTAATATGTTATCTCATTGTTTTGTAAACTGGCATTTCTTTAATCATAAATGAGGTGGTGCATCTTTTGTGTATTCACTGGTTACTTCTTTTTTCCCCCTTGTAAAACACCTGTTGAGAACTGAACATTTTCCCCTTCTTGTAAAATGCCTATAAACTGAACATAGAACATTAACAATGTATTTTTACACCTACATTTTTTACAATTATACTCAAGTAATAGTTTAGAATCTTGAAATTATTTTTCTTTTCTTTTTTAAACACAAATGCATTGTTACACCAAATATCTAATACCGAGATGATGACATTTGGCCTTTCCTTTTTGATTTAATGAACAGTTGTACTTTACCCAGATGTCAGTCTAATTTGAGCATCATGCAAGTTTGGAAAATTCCTGAAGTGGAAAGCACCAAAAATAACAAGGGGGTTTGTAATAATTGACTTCACTCACTCCCAACTCTGTCAAAACGGTACATACTTTCCTCCCACTTTCCTGAGAAATTAACCTTGGAAATAAATTTGTCTCATGTGTATAATTCTATGACTTTGGGGTTCGTGCCTCTTTTTGTAATCTATATAGTTTCTGTTATACTATGGCTACTTAGGAAGTGTCTGAGAAAAACAACAATAATGCTGGCATTTCATTGTCAGCTGTATCTCAGGGCATCAGAGGGGCATAGAGCAGAATTCTTGGTGAGGAATATGATCCTCACTTGATTCTAATTTTATCTTTGTGTACAGCTTTTAAATATGAGGACAGCTGGTGTTAGATAAATCTGTCCTTCCAAGCTGTATGAGATTGAAATAAAATTAAATATTTGGGTTAAATTCAAATGAAAAGATGCTGAAATTGGCTGATTAATCTTTTGATATTTCACTCTTTTTGCATCTTAGTAAAAAGGCACTTATTCACTCTGAACTCCTAACAACAGACCTGTTTAAAACTTAAGATAAGCTGAATATGTGCCCTAATGGGTAGAGCAGAATTATTGCTTTTCACCCCATCCTCCACTCTGCTGATGAAATGATGGGCTATATCTACCTGACTTTGTTAGCAACCTATCTTTCTTTATCTTTCTCTTTTGAATAAAAGGTTGCCATCAATAAAATAGTGAGGCCCATTCTTCTGTGTTGATTGGGATGATAATCCTGTGTGGGCTCTGAAAGTCTGCAAATGATAAAAATCTAAACTCCTAGTATATTCTTCCCCAGGTGACTAAATGTATTGCTAATTGCTAAGGAATAAATAGATGTGGTGAGCTCAGAGAATAGTCAGATTGCTGGCTCTTTTTCAGCTGACTGGATTACTAAGGTAGAAAACTACTAAAAATAAATCAGGGCACAAATTCTCCTGCCAGAAGTTGAGTATTGAGATAACTTATCTGCCCAGTGGTGTTGACATCATCTATTCTCTTAGTGCACTATGCAAGTAGGAGCCAGAATGAAAAACAGATTTGGCTGTAGAGCATTGTCAGTAAAAATCCCAAGTCCTTGTCCTGATGTATCTGTCATTACTTTTTGGCAGGCTCAGTTAATTAGGACCTCCAACTCCTCTAGGAGAACTCAAAACCAAACTTACAGCCAGTCTCAGGAGAAATCATTTGATCTCTTCTAGTATCAAATATATTTTTGCTAGGTCTCTTCCATTAGTGTTTCTGCGTTTCCACCAAGGGGTTGTATTCTACCAGAGTTGGAAATGTGGTAAGACCTCTTAGGAATTCAGTTCTTTTTTTTTTTGAGACAGAGTCTCAAGCTGTTGCTCTGGATAGAGTGCTATGCCATCACAGCTCACAGCAAAACCTCAAACTCTTGAGCTTAAGCGATTCTCTTGCCTCAGCCTCCCAAGTAGCTGGGACTACAAGCGCCCGCCACAATGCTCGGCTATTTTTTTTTTTAATAGTTGTCATTGTTGTTTGGTGGGCCTGGGCTGGATTCGAACCCGCCAGCTCCAGTGTATGTGGTGCCCTAGCCCCTTGAGCTATAGGTGTCGAGCCAGGAATTCAGTTCTTTTTTTTTTAGACAAAGCCTCAAGCTGTTGCCTGGGGTAGAGTGCCGTGGCATCACAGCTCATAGCAACCTCCAACTTCTGTGCTTAAGCAATTTTCCTGCCTCTGTCTCCCAGGTAGCTGGGACTACAGGCGCCCGCCACAACGCCCGGCTATTTTTTGGTTGCAGCCATCATTGTTGTTTGGCAGGTCAGGGCTGGATTTGAACCCACCAGCTCAGGGGTATGTGGCTGGCACCTTAGCCGCTTGAGCCACAAGGCACCGAGCCAAGAATTCAGTTCTTAAGGACCTAACGATTTCACAGTGATCCAAATTACCTGACATGGAGTAAAGATTCTTATTGCTAAATTTCTATTTCTATTATTTCTATAAACATCCTAAGCAGGAAACCTTTGCCAGTCAGAATTAATCCATGTATCTCATGCAAATCCCTATTTTCTTTATATCTGTGCCTACCTTCTTTTAGTTTTATAGTAAGTTGCAATTAACTGAGACAATACTATCTCACACTGATTAAATGCTTGATGTTCACAAAATGCTTTCGTACATTTATCTTGTGGTCAAAACAAGCCTATAAAGAAAGCAGAGTTTCTCATTTTCTTGTTAAAGGCTAGACTCAGAAAAGCCAGCAGATTCAGACTTTGGCTCTAGCTCTAGGATTTCCTAATTCACTCAGCTTGTGTCCAGTCTGACCCAGGGCTTTCTCTCCAAGTTGGGAGGTTTGTTCTATTTTTGTAATGTATTTAAATATTTCTACCAAAAAATGTACTCTTATTACAGAAAACTTGGAAAATATGGAAAAGAAAGAGAAAAAAATCACAAACTGAGTTACTTGGATTTCCTTAGTATTTTGCCTAAATTTATGGGAGAGACGGAACAATTAACAGGTATTTGGTAATATATATTCTGTTTTCACCCCTTTCCCTGCATTTAGCATAATGTACATTTTAATTTGATCTCCTCTTCCAGGGATCCTTCACAGGTAGGTTTTGACTCTAGGTCTTCAAAACTGAGCTACAAAGCTAAGCTCTAAAAGTTAGTCAAAATCCGAGAGATCAGCTATTGCCTGGCCTCCTTTTATTACATTTCTTTCTTTCACATAACACTCTCCTTTCCTTCTGGCTGTTTTAGTACCATAAGTTTTTATCTTTTATGACAACAAAAAGCTATTGTAATTTCTAGTTTTAAAGTTACTAGCAGATTCTGCCTGCCCTTCCCAGGGTAGAGTCAAGGGCCCAGATGACAGTGAAGAGAATGAAAGGACAAACACGGAAGCTGTTGTTTTCTCTAGTCTCCACTCAACTTGTCAATGGCTTCTCAGAAGGTGCACTGACCAAAGAGTGCTGGGAGGGACAGGGACTTTAAGAGCTCCAGATGTTTGGCGCCAGGAAACATTGAGCTCTAGCATATCTTGAATTCCCTCTTGCATTTTGCTTACTTCTCTAAATAACAGACATTATTAAGTGTTTATTGATGAGTATGTGAGTGGGTGAGTGAGGGAAGTTGTTTGGTCCTGCGAGTAGAAATGGGAAACTATTGTACTGGTTTCCTGTAAATTAAAATCATCAGGATTGAATTCTTTGTCTTGCTCCCAAGGAATTAGAGCATTTGGTTTTCCTCATCTGCAGGATCAATGATATGAGAAAATCTAGCTAACCAGCAGCCTTGGTTTCAAAGTACTCACAGCCTCCACGTTGTCTTGTCGGGTTTTCTGTTCCTGCTGTCCCCACAGAAAGAGCCCCTCAGGACTGTGTATATTTGAGGTAAATCCCTGCTGTCTGGCAAGAAAGGACATAGTCTGAAATGACAGCTGTGTGCAAAGAGGCTAAGGTATCAGCTGGAAGAGATGGGGAAGGGTCTCCCTCGTCCACTCTAGTTACTATAGGACCACACTTGACTGGTGCTCTTCTTCACAACAGAAGGACAAATACAAGTGACCCTGAGCCCTGAGTCACCCAATAATTGTACATGAAATCTCAGTGGGAACAAAGAGATAAAAGGCAGGGTAGAGCCAAAGTCTCAATGGCAAGCAAAGCATTTTTAGCTGGAATGTAAAGAATTTTGATAGAGGCATTTAAAGGAAATTCAAGCTGCCCTTCCTTTCAATACACAGATAGAGGACAGTTCACAGTTGTTTGGGTCAGACTTACAGTGTTACTGATTTCAGAAACCTAATATAAATCTTAGCATTGGCTTTGGCGTAGGATCTATGCAATGTTTTAGATCTTTATGGAAAGGTATTTTTAATTTTTTATGGAAATGATATTATTTTCTTGGAAGTTTAAGGCTTCTGTTTTATACACTATTGGTAGATGTGCTTTTAATTGTGCTGAATTGATCAATTCTTTTAAAATACAATAAAAGGGCTCACTGCCTGTAGCTCAGCGGCTAGCACACCGGCCACATATCCCTGGGGCTGGCGGGTTTGAACCCAGCCCGGGCCTGCTAAACAACAATGACAAATATAACAACAACAACAGAAAAGAATAGCCAGGCATTGTAGTGGCTGCCTGTTGTCCCAACTGCTTGGGAGGCTGAGGCAAGAGAATCGCTTAAGCCCAAGAGTTTGAGGTTGCTGTGAACTGTGATGCCATAGCACTCTACCAAGGGCAACGTAAACTCTGTCTCAAAATTAAAAAGAAGAATAAGAATTTTTATATAAGAATTATATAAGCCTGTCTAAAGAAGAAAAATATGACTTCTTAGATCAGATGGAGCAATTAAGAAATAACATGATTACCACATTTCACTAAAAACATACATAAAAATGATAATTTGAATATCTTTGTAAATATTAAGTAGGTTGAATTACTAATATTCTCCTCCTCCAAGAAGAAATCTCCAATCCAAAATGATTTCACTGCAGAATTACACTAAAATATTCAGTGCAGAATTGCACTAAATAAATAATTAGAAACATCTATAAAACTCCTCCAGAAAATAAAAGATGGTATTCTTCCAATTCATTTCTAAAATAAAGACTACAGAATGAAAATATAAGAAAATTAAAGATAATTCTCATGAATATGACACAAAAATACTTAACAAAATATTGTGAAAAATATTCATTGTTGGAATGTGGTGACTCATACCTGTAAACCTAGCATTTTGGGAGGCCTAAGAGGAATCACTTGAGGCTGAGCATTCTAGATTAACCTGGCCAACACAGGGAGACTAGATCTAAGAAAACAAAAAATAGCAGAGCTTGGTGGCCTGCACCTGCAGTCTTAGCTACCAGGAAGGCTGAGGTGGGAGGAGATCTTAATCCTGCAATGAGCTATGATTGGACCTCTGCACTCCAGCATGGGTGATAGTTAGACCCTGTCTCCAATAAAAAAAAAAAGGAAATAATTTATCAACTTATAAAAAGAATTATAAACTGTCTCAAGATTGAAAATTCATCAGTTTAAGCCATCATATTAATGGGCTAAATAAGAAAAACAATATGCCTGCATTACTTGATGAATAGAAAACATTTTATACAAATGTCTAGAAAAATAGGAAGAAAGAGCAACTTTTCCAATACACCATCTATAAACGCACTAAAGCTCCCATTATATTTAATTGTGAAAGACTGAATGCTTTGCCTGTTCAGTCTTTCACAATTAAATATAATTTGAATATCCTGGTAAATATTAAGTAGGTTGAATTACTAATATTCAAAGAATGTACTTTGTCACAATTGTTACTCAACAGAACAGGGTACTGGAAGTTGTAGCAAGTGAAATAAGGCAAGAAAAAATATATAAACACACAATTTGGAAAGGATGAAATAAAAATGCTCCTATATGCGAGGAGATGATTATATCCTAACAAATCCCAAGGAATCTAAAGAAAGCCTCTTAGAAAGTAAATTAAAAAAAGATCACAGAAATGAATGTATAGACATCAAAACTAAATTTTAATATCTTTTCAAGTAACTCTAAAAAAAATACTAAGGTGTAATTGTAACAAAAATGTACAGGACTTTTTGAGCTGGAAACTACAAAAACTAATACAAGAAATTAAAGAAGATTTAAATAAGTGGAGAGAATTTTTTGTTCATGAATTGAAAAACACAACATATGAAAGATATAAATTATTCCAAAATTGATACAAGGGTCTAACACAATTGCTACTAACTTAGCAACCAAATTTTGCATATAAATATGAGATGTAAGAATTTGTGTGAAAATACATACATTTGAGATTTATATTTTACATGTAAAATATACTTATAGAAATCTTTAAGTATACATATCTACATCTTACATATACAAAATATAACTACATATATTTTGTGTATATATATATAATAAATATATATAGACAGATATGTAAATAGGTCAAAAAGTATATGTGGAAAGAAATAAATTATAATACCTAGAATAATTTTCAAAACAAATAATAAAAGGAGAAGAACCAGTCTACTTTGCATCAAGATTAATTATATAGCTATATTAATCAAGAGGGTATTGTGTTAGGGGATGGATAAACAATGTCAACAGAACATAGTAGAAAAGCAAGAGGAAGACCCACAAGAACAAACCTAACTGGTGCTTGAGAAAGTTGCAATAGTAATTTAATAGGGGAAATAGACAGATCCCCCTACCCCCAAATGGGGGTGTTCAATCAATTGGACATCAATGGGGAAAATATAAACAAATAGATAAGCTTCAGCCTAATCTTCTCAACTTATACAAAAATTAATGCAAAAGAAACTATAAAGTTACATGTAATACAGAAATTATAAAACTTTTAGTGTGACACCAAATCATTGTGATCTAGAACTAGGGAAAGTGTTCTTAGACTTGACACCAAAAGTAAAAGCAATACAAAAAATCATTAAAGTAGATCAGACTTCATAAAAATTAAATTTTTATGGAAGACATTATTTAGGTATTAAAAACACAATTTTTTTCTAACAGAAAGTGAGAAAATATTTGCAAGCCAAATAGCTGACAAAATATTAGTACAAGAACATTTAAAGAACTTTCCAAGCTCAACTTAAAAAATTCTATTAGAAAATGGAGAGAAGATACAAGGAAGCATTTCTTTGAATAGGATATCAGATGACAAAGAATCATATGAATATATCTTTTGCACCACTAGTCACTGAGCTAACCCTTAATAAAAACAACAATGATATATCACTTAATACTTACCAGAATGGCTAAAAATAAAAATGATGACAATAAAATTTCTTGCTGGTGAAGATAAAGAGAAAATAATCACTCATACATTGAGGCTGGCTATATTAAATACGTACTCCAAAAAGCATTTTGGCATATTTGGCATGTTCTTTATGACCTAAAAATGCCACTGTCATCCAGCCTCACAAATAAATGCATTCCCAGGATGGTAAAACTTATGTTCACACGAAAAAGGATGCGTGAATGCTTATAGTGGCTTTATTTATAACTCCAAACTGGAAATGCAGATGTCCTTTTACGGATGAATAGTTAAACAGAGATACACTTCCATACCATAGATCACTATTCTATTAAATAAAACAACAAGACACTATCCAATGAATCACACACAACAACCTGAATGAATCTCAAAAGATTTATGTTGGGTGAAAAGAAAAAGAAAAAGGAAAAAACAGTCCCTAAGGGTTACATACTGTGTGATTTTATTACCTAACATTCCTTAAAACAACCAAATTATAAATAAGGGAAACAGAGCACTGGTTGCTGGTGGCTAACAGGGAGGTAAGAGTGGGAGGAAGTGGGTGTGGCTGTAAAAGGCAACATGGGAGATTTTTTTATGACCATTGAAATATTTTGTGTCTTAACTGTATCAATGTGAACATCCTTTCTGGAATAATGTACTGTAGTTTCTTATAAGTACAAGTAAGGCTGCAAAAACAAAAACAAAACAAAAACAAAACCTTAATGTTTGTTTTTGATAGTCAGTTAGATATAGCTCAACAGACATAGAAAGATTCCAAGACCCAGACTCAGGGAACACCGGAAAAATGTTATTTAGAACAAATAGCAAAGAAGTCACATTTTTAGCTCTTCAATTCAAATGCTAAAGCTTATATAAAAATATATATTTTTTTTATTGAATCATAGCTGTGTACAATAATTCAATCATGGGGTACAGTGTGCGGGTTTCACATACAATCTGAGATATTTTTATCATCCTGATATAAAAATATTTTCAAGAGCAGATGGATTAGGAAAATAAAAAAAAAAGTCACCTTAAAAGAAGCAACAATAAAGATGATGTTTCAGCACAAAGGTAGCTATTGCTTGCATTCAAATGTTATACTCACAGTGCTGAAATGAAAATAAATGGTTACACTAGAAATTCTTACTCCGAAAACTATATCATCCACAAATGAAGAGGAGATTCAGTTCTGAGTCAGATGGAATCTGTGACACATCAATGTTCTGGCTGTGAATAATTAGGGGGACAAAAGGAAAACGTGGCAGAGACCCCCAGGAACAGAAAGAAAAGAGTGAAATTACGAATTAAAAATTTGCAGAGAGGAGAGATGCACAAAGATGAGCGAATTTTCCTTAGCTTTTTTTCACTGAGAATTTTTGTCGACTTTGGAAGTAGGCAAAAATCTCGGGATCTGGTATTGTCCTGGTCAAAGAGCTGCTGCTTGGAACAGAGAAACCGGCTCAGTGTCTCCTGGCCTCCCAATGTCAGAGCAACAACCAATTAAAAAAATAAAAACAAACAATAATGAAAAGAACTACAGTGACAATTTTTGAAAATTATAACAGTTTTTGGCATCTTACAGTAGTGAAGAGACAGTGATTGGAATTCAACACCCATCAGAAGAGAAATTGTGAATAGCTGGGTTCTCAGGTAAGAGCCCCAAGTGATCCACATATAGACTATTACCAAAAGAGTAAATTTTTCTCAAATTTTGCTCACCACTGTAGCAGGCATAAAACATCTCTGGAAAGAAGAAAACAACATATAGATTCTTCCTTAGGATACAATGTCCAGAATTCAACTGCTGAATGTGACAATGGGTAAAAATATTTGGACAAAAAGAACAAGACGGGGGAAGTAGAATCAGAAACTAGAAAGAGAATAGCAGATCACCCAGACATTGAAGTAAGTTTTTAGATTTAGAGTTTAAATAACTGTTGCAAGGTTGTTCCTTAAAGTAGTGGAAAGAATGGAAAATAATAGATGAAATAGAAAATTTGAAAAGGAACCAAAGTCTGTGGAAAGAACCAGCTAGAAAATCTATAATTTAAAATGCAATATAGGGAATGAAGAATTTACTAGATGACTTTATGGAGAGCTTAGACATCGAGAGAAAGTTTTACAAATGAACCGAAAGTGAGGACACTAAAAAAGTGAGAAGAGCAGATGTGAGGGAGGGTTCAGTGGGGAGTATCGAGGAGGGACACGGGTGTCTAACTGAAGGCCCAGAAGGACAGAAGAAGAAATGATAGTTAAAAAAAAAATTGGGAGAGAGAATAGCTAAGAATTTTTCAAATTAATATACATAAAGACATTTACCCCTTTGTTGAAGAAGCTCAGAAAACCCCTGAATTCATAATTTACAATAAAATAAAAAACAAAGAAAACAGAGTTTATTAAGCACATTGTATCCAAACTGTTGAAATGGAAAGGTTTAAAAATAGCTGCTGCTTCTTCTTCTTCTTTTTTTTTTTTTTTTTTTTTCCAGTTTTTGGCTGGGGCCAGGTTTGAACCCACCACCTCCAGTATATGGAGCTGGCGCCCTACTCCTTTGAGCCACAGGTGCCACCCCTTTTTTTTTTTTTTTTTTGAGACAGAGTCTCACTCTGTGTCACTGAGTGGAGTGCCTTAAAGTCATCACAGCTGACAAAATTCTCAAACTCTTGGGATCAAGTGCTCCTCCTGCCTCAGCCTCTCAAGTAGCTGGGACTACAGATGTCTGCCAAGATGTCTGGCTTGATTTTCTGTTTTTAGTACAGGCAGGGTCGTGCTCTTGATTGGGCTGGTCTTGAACTCCTGATATCACGGCCCCCCAAATAGCTTCTTTTTTAAAAAAAATTAAAGTTTTAACTGAGTGAGCAACAGAAACATGAAATCAAGAATAAAAATGAAATGCCACTTTTTGAGTGGTAAAAGCTTGAATACTATGCTTATCGAAATTATCCTTTAAAAAAGAAAGCAAAGAAATGTCATTCAGACAAGGCAAATTTGAGATAATGTGCCATTAGGAAACCTGCAAAAATGAAATTTGAAATGGACAAATGTATAAATAATGGTATAAAATATTATAATGTGCTTTATAGTCCCTAACAAATTTGAATGTTGAAATATATTTAACTGGAAATTGTGGCATCAGCATTAATTGTTTTTAAATGTGACTTTGAGTGTGTGTTTGTTTAGACAGCAAAGTTAAGTAAAAATATAAACTCCCTTTATTCATAATATAAATATAAAGTGAAAACTACATACAAATCAAATAAATTATGCATACTGCAAAATAAGATTGTTTATTGAAAGTTGCTATTACTATAACTCACATAGCCTTTGTTCGTTTATACACAAAAATCTATTACTAAACTGTAAAAGGCTTGTGCCTATCACAAGCTGTGGAGCCATAAATGTTTCGTGAATGTATTTTTTTTGAAATGTAAATATGTTGATTTCATCAGTGCATTTCCAATTAATATCATATTATCAGTTCATCAAACTGAAAATGGAAGAAAATGCATAAATATCAAAAGCAGATAGAGGTGTCAGAAGGTTTACCTTGGAAAGTGAATTGAAAATCAAGCAGGGCTCAGTGTAGCGGCATTTAGTATTCCTATCACCCATAAATGACTGCTTTATGTGACATAATTATTATCAGCATTTACCCTGGAAACAGTTAATCCATTATTTAATATGTATTTGGAATTGAGTCAAGGAAAATATCAGATAGAAAGAAAGAAGTTCTGTAGTGATTTGCAGTCTTTGTAAGTAACTCATGCTTGTAAACCCAGCTGTATGATTGCCTCCATTTAATCCGTCTTTTTCATTTTTAAAAAGCCACCAGTTATCTTGAAAAAACTAAAATAAAATAAAAGAAGCCTCTTTTTCGAAGATGGAAAATTGTATCTTAGTGTAACGGTAACATAATGCAGTGATGCTGATAACAAAAAGGAATAAAGAAAAATTAAAGACATTTAGAGCCTGACTCTTACAAGATGCATTCACATTCCTTTAACAGACTTATATAAATGAACACAAAAGAAATAATACATTCCAAAAGGCAAGAAAAGATGACAGCAGGAGGGCTGAGTTAGGAAGAAATGTGGAAGCAGGTTGGGTGGCGCTGGACCACAGACAGGAAAGTCATAGACTGGCGAGAGGGATCAGAAGAAAATGAGCATGTGAAGGAGTGGCAGGGTGGCTCCGGCACACGTGGCCGTCTCAGATGCTGAAGCTGGGACTTGGGTTATGCTCAGTTAGCTGTTAGTGGGTCTGCAAAATGAGAACATGCCAAGTTCCCACATGGATGAACATGCGAGAGGGGAGAAACACATTTCCAGGCTTCCATCCCACTTTTGTCCTTAAAATTCAGTACACACAATTTATAAGAAAAAGGAAGAGTATGAAATGTACCGCAGGGTACAAAAGAACCATGTGTCGTGGTTGTGCTTGCTGGGACCTCAGAACTGAGTCCCTCTACAAATTCCTCCTTCAGAGATAGAGATGAGTATTATTCTCCAGAATTATATATTGTGTTAGAATCGAGTTTACTGTCTCACATTATGATAATCTGAATTAAGAGTTGGGGTCATATTTTCAGTTGTGTTAAACATACATTTTGTCCCAAGAATCATTATACTTCTTCACTTTATTTTATATGAATGCACATTCACACACACACACACACACACAATTAAAAAGCCCAAAGACTGGAAAAGATCCGCTTGGAGGTAGGTAAAAAGTAGTGTATGACAAAGAGGATTATGGCCCTTTCCTGCTTAAAAACTCTTTATCATTTCCTATTAATAGTCTTAGAGTAAATTCCAAGTTCTTTAGTGAGGCACATAAATGTTTCCCAGTCTGGATCTTGCTTAGGCACCACTCTCCCCTTACTCTGAGATACATATGTACATAATAATATAATCAAGAGAGGTAATATTTATTGAATGTTGACTATGTATGCCAAGAACCTAAGTATTATACGTCTTAACCCATTTAATTATTTTGTATTTATTATTTTTTAATTAAATCATAAGTGTGTACATTAATGCAATCATGGGGTACAATGTCCCAGTTTTATATACAATTTGAAATATTTTCATCAAACTGATTAACATAGCCTTCATGGCATTTTCTTAGTTATTGTGTTAAGACATTCATATTCTACACCTAGCAAATTTCACATGTACTTTATAAGATGCACCATAGGTGTGGTCCCACCAATTACTCTCCCTCCACCCATCCTCCCCTCTCCCCTCCCCTCTCTCTCCCCACGGAATATTATACAGCCTTAAAGAAAGATGGAGACTTTACCTCTTACGTGTTTACATGGATGGGGCTGGAACATATTCTTCTAAGCAAAGTATCTCGAGAATGGAAGAAAAAGTATCCAATGTACTCACTTGTATGAAACCAATTTATAGCTTTGTTATGTAAGCTATAACTCAATTATAGCCCAAGAAGAAAGGGAAACTCATTTAAGCCTTAAGCCACATTTTGAGATAGGCATCCTTATTACTCCCACTTTATTGATGAATGATTGACACATGGGGAGGTAAAGTAACTTCTCCCAATTTATGTTCATAATCAATGGCAGTGCCAGGATTCTAACCCCGGTTCTTTGATATTCTCCAAAAGTGATGTGTCTTCTCTGAGCTCTGAGGCTTGAACATGAAACATCTCTCCACGTGCTCCTATTCTAGGCTTTCTTTTACTATATATATTAACTATAAAAGTGATGTTTTCTATTTATTTGGCTGCCTCTTATAAGGTAACTCTTTATTGGCTATAACTTTTTACCTGTACCTTGTTCGGCACTCTTCCCAGCATCTAAAATAATGCTTGGCACATACTTGAAGCTTAATAAATATTTGTTGAATAAATGAAGGAGATTCCTGTTGTTTACTGTGTTTCACGCTTACCATTGGATTATTAATAGATCTCCATATGTGACACTGATGAAATTCATAAATGAGTGAGTCAATTGAGTGCTCAGACCCCTTGCAAATGTGAGGGGACTAGAAAAGAACTGAGCCACAAATTACAATCGCTACTGCATTGTGGTGAATCTGAGATTTTCTATCTTTAAGTTAAAGACTGTTTTCAAAGACAGCTCAATTGGGGGTCCTGACCCAATTAAAGTTTGAAGTAATAATTAATGATTTCATTATGTGGGCTCTTTCTCTTGCCTTCCCTGCCTAAAGTGGAGATGCATTAACTGAAAATGTGAAGATTCCCTGACCAGGAAAAGTTACAGCCCTCTTTTCTGTTTTAGAGATTACCCAATTATTTAAATATGAGTAGTAAATGAAATGCCTTCATATTTCTCAGCAGGTGTTAGATTCTTGCAAAGGTAGGCTAGTTCATGAGATGAGGGGGCTCGTGGGGCCCTTCCGAGTGACACAGATGCAGGGTGGTGACATGGAAATGAAGCTGAATGGCCCACACACCCCACTGATGTTTAATTGTATCAGTGATATTCTTTGCTTATTGGACTACAATGTAACTCTTAATCAATTATAACTCTTTACACGTATCTTATTCACCACTGTATTTCCAGCATCTAAAATAATGACCAGCCAATACTTGAAGCTTGATAAATATTTGTTAAATTAATGAAGGACACTTGTATTGATTATTCTGTTCCACACATACTGTTAAGTTATTAGTAGGTTTTCATAAGGGATGCTGATGTAATTCATAAATGTGTGGGTCAGCCGAAATTACATCTCCTCACCACCTGTCATAGGTGCAAAATTGGGAGAAATTCCTCAAGAAGTTTTCCATTTCCATTTTTCCATACACATCACTTTGCAATAATTTCAACTATAGTTCCTGAGGTCTGGGTGAATGCTGTTTATAAATATAGATGATTATACAGGAGTATGTTAATACAAGCCAAAAAAGATCCTAGAGAAGGAGAGAGGAGTCCTATATAAAGGATGTGGAGGCTGAGGCAGTGTAGGGGCAAAAAGGAGGCATTCGGTACCAAGGGATGACGGCCTGAAAGACGGGGCTTCTGCAGTGCAGGGAGAATGGGTGGGAAGCCCCCCAGAAAGATGGGAAGAGCAATCCCACCACAATGGTCACCAGATGGCTCTGTGCAGCAGACTCCTGACACAGCCGTCTGATTTGCCAAATTGCAGTGAATCGAGGATTTCAAAATATCAAATAATCTACTCTTAAAAAAAGAACTTCACACCCACTCTCTGCCTCAGAATTTCCTAGTATGTCTTTCTCTGCCAGTGAACCCCCGAGAGCTGCATTGGCTGATGAAGACAGCAATGGGCATCTCCACTATTCTGGCCAAGAATTGGCAAACCGACCGTCCTCTGCATTCCCCGTTCATCCTCCTCTAGACCCTATTGACTACTTCAGTCCCTCTCGCCATATTATTAGCTTTTCTTTTTTTTTGCAGTTTTTGGCCGGGGCTGGGTTTGAACCTGCCACCTTCGGCATATAGGGCCAGTGCTCTACTCCTTTAGTTTTTAAACATGTCATACGTGATCATCTCTCTGTATCTCTTTTACAGATATCATCATCTTTGTAAAACGGCCTTTCCTAGTCCTTTTGCTTAGTACATTTTCTCTTCAAGTTTTGGTTTTAAAGTCATTTCCCTCTGACGCCATTTTGGTCACTCCCCTAGGTAGAATTGTCCATTCCTTTCGAAAGTAAATCTTGTTCTTTTATTTATGCATGTACAACATCTCCTTGTACTTATTTATTTTACGTCAACCCCTCCCCCGCGCCCCAAGTATACTTTAAACACCTCGAGGAGTTTAACAACACTCAGCAAATAATAAAAAATTAAAGAAATATTTGACTTATTAATGAATGAATGCTCTAATTACATAAAATGTCATTTTCTGCCATTATAATTTTCCTTAGTTCAGCTTGAAATGAGAATATCTGGTATACACAAATGCCTCTTGACTTCCCATATAAGACAGGAAAATAAATAGTGCCATAATCAAGAGAAAGTTTTATTTTCCTGTCTTGTATGGGAAGTCTAGATTAAGGACTAATAAACCACACAGAGAATGATAAAATTAAATTGGGCCAGGGTCCTATCACAGGAAGATTTCATAATGAAAGGCTCCAATGCCTTTTTTATACTCACAGATTGATTTTTGGAGTGTCATATTTATTTCCTCTTTTGTGAATTTCCCTCACATGGTAAATTTCATTTCTTCATGTCAGTTTTAATGTTAGTTTATTTTCATAAGCTTTGAAATAAAGCAAATCAAAATTGGTGGGTCATATTCGGGAAAAATATTTCCTAATTTTAGTTCTTATTATTTTATTTTATTTATTTTTAGGATAGACACAGCATTTTCATAATATACAAAGCACATTGCCATTCCTTTATAATTTTACTAATATTTAAAATTTTCATTTTTTTCCTTCTTCCAATCCGAGGACTTGTGCTGCTTCTAATTTTTTGTTCTTTGTTCCTCACGACCAGTTTATCCATCTAGACTAGAGTTTCTTTTATCATCATCCAACTTTAAAATAATTATTTCTTTGCTTACTTTTTAAAAAAAAATGACATTTGGATAAATATGAAAGAATAACTATAATTTCCTTTCAATATAATAAATAGGAAATAAAGGTATATGTGCTGTCTTCCATAGCTCCCATGTAATTGTAGGACTAACTTTATTCACAAGGCTTTGATGAGATGAACACGAGGGAGAAAACCTCTTCTTATTTTTTCTGAATGGTGCTTTTACCAGCTTCCGTCAGATCAAATAGCAAAAATCAAACGAAATTTCAATCAGATCTTTGCTGAGAACAGATAATAGTGGTAATCAATAATGGGCATGCCTGGATGAGATGTTGGTTTTAGGCCCAATTAAATTATTCCCCTGTTCAAACTGGAAAAGCGTCTCGCACCCTGGAATTTGGGGCTGTTCCTGTGATTTGAAGTGATCTCCAACACACCAGTTCTCATAGTGCTCTCACCATTCCGCAATTTCCACCGCCTTGTGTACTACTTTCTCTTGTTTTCCTATATTCACCATCCTTCTCTTCAAAAACGATCAATTCCCAGTTTTTCCCTGGCTTTAAATAACAATTTATCTTTTTTTCTTTTGCCCGACATCTCTGCAACGGGAAGGCAGCAGCCCTGCTTTCCGGCGTTTGTGTCTACTGCTGGGGAGGGAAGGAGGCCTTGTATCCACTGAGGCCGGGTAGAAAAAATCATTAGGCGGGCGGAGGGTGGGGGCTGGGATCTCCTCCCCGGACGAGGCTGGGAGGGCGGCCCGAATAAGACCGGGCGCTGAAACAACAGAAACGTCTTTCTCGCGGTTCTGAACGGGCAGACATCCAAGATCACCGAGTCTCAGCAAGTTTGTTCTTTTCCTTTGTGTGTGTGTGGATTTTGGCCAGGGCTGGGTTTGAACCCGCCACCTCTGGCATGTGGGGCGGGCACCCTACTCCTTTGAGCCACGGGCGCCACCTGCCTGTTCTTTTCCTCAAACCTCTCTTCTGCCCTGACTTGGAGGTGGCTGCCTTCTCACGGTGTCCGCGCACGGCCTCTCATGAGCACACGGCCACCCCTGGGTTCTTTTCTTCTTACCGGCATTGGATCAGGTCCCTACCTTATGACTTCTTTTAACCCTCACCATCTCTTCAAAGGTTTTATCTTCAAATACAGCCACCTTGGTGAGTAGGACTTCAACATAGAAATACGAGGGAGAGAGCCCAATTTAGTCCATAACCCTTCCCTTTGGGCAGGGAGAATCTTCCCAGAATGTGTCTAATTGTGCACACTTCACAGTCCTAGGATCAGAACTTCAGCAAGAACTTGACTTTTGTTATATGGATTCCTATTACTACTATTGACGTGACTTTGACTATATAATTTTTGAATGCATATCTCTGGCTATATTAGGCTTTTTTTAATTGTTGAGAAATGATTTTTATGTTTCTCCTTCCCTGTGGTGTCATACATATCCAGTGTATAATTCATTTTAAAGAAACAGCAAAATTTCCTGGGAATTCATTGCATTTTTCATCTGATACCGTCTCGATATTGATGTAGGAACTTTCTCTTCTTTCACCTAGTATAGTACTCAGAAAACATGTCAATCTTTTGAACAGGTTTTCTGTGTATGTAAATACACAGAAAATCTTAACTTTTGACAAAGTGTTGAAACGATCATTAAAATACATTCTGAAAGCTATTATGCATTTCAAATAGGTATGAGAAATATTCATAATCCTTTTTTCATTGAAAATATATGACAAATATCTCAAACTGGTAGTTCCGCAAACTTCACATGTGAATTTGTTTTGCTTTTTTTATTTATATAATTATTTTGTCCTGTTTTTTGTTTGTTTCTAAAGGCATAGAATGCTTTGGGACAAGGATAAACTTGTGATTCACCATAGTAACCACTACTTTCTGCTGGTTCTATCTGACACCTACCTTGCCTGTAGCTACATGGAAGGCTTGTATTCTCTGAAAGAGACAAAGAGTATCAAGGTATAGGAATATTTATAGCACAGCCATATTTTCCTCCTACAACTAAGGATTCAGAAACCTCAGGGTAGATATCTGGGGACAAGCAATTTGAAGTGAAAACTAATTTTAGATACGCCTTCCAGTTTTTCCAGTGTGAATAGATACAAATAATTTATTTGTACATTTAACTAATGATCTACAAAATCATCATGGCCTGCTAAGAGTTGGCCTAGAGGTGCATTGTATAAAATATCAAATAATAAGCATTGTTAGAAATTCAGATTTAGAAGACGTCATATTAAAATTCATTTCTTTCTCTAAAGCAGAGAGAAAATAGCGAAATCGTTTGATTGCCCACAATCTATATTGCAGAGTATTGGTGTTCACGGAAGTCACTCAAATGTTCTGTTTCTTGCATGTTCCAACCTAGTCTCTGCGGCTTTCTACCCTTCCTAGTTTATCATTCCTTTTACTCATGTGATGATCTGAATCCCCCTAGCTTTTGAGTATGTGACTACTGTCCTACATCCCTACTTAGCTTGGTGACAAATAAAAAGAATCAAATCAAACAAGTGTAAGCAAAACAAATGAAGTTTATCGGCTCACAAACTGTCCAGGGATGAAGCTTTCTTTAGGCATGAAGGAGCATGAGGACTCAAATAGTTTTGTTATAGCTCTAATTTTCTCTCCGCTTCATTAGGCCTGGCGTTCCTCTTTGACTTCATTCTCAGTTTAAACAATATTTAACCTAAACTGTTTGCACAGCTAGTAGTTTAGAAGTGAGAAAGCATCTCCTTCTAACATTTTGAACAAATGTCAGGGCTAACTTTCACTGGCTTACACCATGGTCTGCTTTCTTTAATGAATACTGTGGCTGTTGTTTGACATTCTGGAATTAGGCTTTGGTCACATGCCCAGCCTACATTTTATATATCACTGGAACAATATATACAATCGCGGGCTATGCATGTAAAGATTTAGGTCAGACAGAACAAATCGCAGATATCCACTAATCTCTTACTGCCTAGAATTCACATCTTTAACTCAAAATAGATAATTTTAAAACATCTTCCTAACATGCCACAATTACCGTAAACCAATGTAGAAACATATTAATTTTTTCCTAGTATGAGATTACTAAATACCCCGTGCAATTACTACAGTCAGCTTGCAGCCCAAGCCATCTGGTTAATAAGCCTTTCTTTTCTCAAGGTCAGAAGTGACTTTTTGTGGTCTGAATCCCAGCCCCATTATACACAATGTACAGTGCCCAGTAAATATTATTGCCTCTCCAATAATAATGTCATTTGGATGGTGCAGACAGGGAAATAATATGCAGTATTCATCTGTCCAAACCAAGAACAATGTTTTTTATGTATATACAGACAGGACCCCCTGGCCTGAAGTGAAGGGAATCCCTTAGTCAACCCGTCTGGCTGTTACTAACTCTGCTCGTTTGGAAGATTTCATTTTCATATTTTCCAACAAAATCACTCTTGAGAAGGAGATTTAGAAAAATATCTTTCTAGTGATTTCATTTTGTTTCTCAGACTTAGAAGTTTATCAGCAAACAATTCCATTTACACTTTTATTAGTTTCCCATGAATTTGTATTCTATCTACTTCTTGGGATAATGACCTAAACTAAGGATCTAAAGGCCTTCAATGTGTACCCCACCCTAGGTGTTTGTCTCTTGACAACAGACCCTTGAACGTGTTTTGCTCACACCTCTAACCTGGAGCACAGTAGTTTTTTCCTAAGTTGTCACCTCTGAAACAGTCCTACCTACCCCTGCCTCCGAGTGAAACTTCATGATGTGCTCTTTTTGTTTGTATTTTTTTAAGACTCATTTTCCCCTTATTTTTAGACAGTTTGTATAAATTTAAAGATACTTGAGAGTTATCCATGGCCAAGAGGAAGCTCCCTTTTAGAGCTTATCGTATCTTCTATATTGTGTAGGCTTGAAATATAGACTTTTCAGCCCTAAAGTGACTATTTTATTCCTAGCTGTCTTTGATTAAAAACACTGGGGGTGGGGTGGGGATCTTCTCTAAGTCAAACTGGTTCCTCCTAGCCTTCAACGTTCTGCTTAGATCAGATTCTTATTTGTAGGAATTTGCTTAAGATCATAAGTAACCAACTGGCTTAAGTATCCTTTTGTTTTCACATCAACTCTCCTTAAATTCAAACCTAAATAAACGCATGGCCTGAGCCCTAGTACCCAACTACTAACAATTTACCATGTGGGAAAAATTGACCCCTATAACCGGAGGCGTACCATCCACCACCTCAGGCTGCGTGATTCCACATTTGAGGAAATGTCATTTGCTAAACCCCATTTGCTCAATTTTTGTGTTACCATATGTCATTGTTTCTATCTGACCAATTTTTTTAATTAAAAATAAATTTGACACAGACTCAATGTGCACTCAGTGTTTCACTGACAACTTTTAATTTTCCTTTCCTAGTTGGCAGATAAAAGATTGAAATAATATTCCTTACAAATGATGGCATTTATTATAAAAAGTGATAGTATTTTAGTGACCAAAATTCTCTTGCAATTGACAAAAGGCACTATATCAAGTATAAACTTGATAAGGAAAGGTATTGCACACGTAATAAATAACATATGGAAAATGTTTGTTTTGAAAGGCTTCAATTACGTCATTGGGAATGTATCACATTTTTAATTTTCTGCTTTGGTTTCTTCTGCACTGGTCTAATTATCAACCACGTTTTCTTTATTTGTGGTGGAGATGGCTGCCTTTGCTGTCTTTATAGCTGAGCTCATAAAAGGAGAATCTCCTTTACCAGTTGTGGGCCAGGCTCCTCACTGTGTCCCTCCACACGATAGAGATGGGACATAGTGGATGGCCAGGCCTGGGCGCAGTGTTCATCTGTTGGGTTCTGGGTGATGGGACCAGACTCATTCATATCCTTGGACTGACCAGGAAAGGTTCTCAAAAAGTAAATAAGAAGATAGACACTTGTCTACATAGTCTAAAATACTGTTTTTCCTCCCATATAAAAAGAAAATTACAGTATACATGGTCACCAGTCAGTGCCTGTGGCTCAAAGGAATAGGGCACCTGCCCCATATACCAGAGGTAGTGGGTTCAAACCCGACCCCAGCCAAAAACTGCAAAAAAACCCCAAAAATCAATTTACATGGTCACAAAAAATAAGATCAAACTCTCATTAGTTACAAAAGTGATTAGTTCAATGATTACATTATGTCTTATGCTTATTGAAAAATAAAATAAAATTCCTGATTCAATTGGTATAAATATTTTCAGCTAAGGAAAAAAAATGGCTACATATATGTAAGTTAAATTAGGGTAGAAGTAAAATTAAATTTTCTAATATTCTTTCACAAAAGTAAACTTCTTCATAGATGAAACCAATTACAATTCTTAGATATAATCTCCTATTCTTCTTGCCACCTCACTCACTCCAATCTGACAACATCCTGTTAAAAAGACTTTTAATGCTGCTTTCAAGTGTAGGAAAGAACAAAAATTCTCCATGACACTCTTAGGGACTCAAAGTGGGTCTAAGCTTTAAACAGAGAGAGGACAGATTAATGGGATAAAAGCACATATATTTCATTAAATTTCATTAAATTTTATTTATTTTTATTTATTTTTATTTTTTTATTGTTGAATCATAGCTGAGTACATTAGTGCAATCAAGGGGTACAATGTGCTGGTTTCATATACAATCTGAACCATTTTCATCAAACTGTTTGACATAGCCATCATGTCATTTTCTTACTTATTGTATGAAGACATTTGTACTCTGCATTTAGTATGTTTCACCTGAACCCGTCTAAGATGCACCATAGGTGTGGCCCCACCATTTAACCTCCCTCCCCTCCCCTCCCTTGCCACTTTCCCCATATTCTTATGCTGTAGTTGGGTTATAGCCTTCATATGAAACCTTTATATTAGCTTCATAGTAGGGATGAGTACATTGGATACTTTTTCCTCCATTCTTGAGATACTTTGCTAAGAAGAATAGGTACCAGCTCCATCCATGTAAACATGAAAGAGGTAAAGTCTCCATCTTTCTTTAAGACTGCATAGTATTCCATGGTATACATGTACCACAATTTATTAATCCATTCGTGGGTCAGTGGGCACTTGGGCTTCTTCCATGACTTAGCAATTATGAATTGGGCTGCAATAAACATTCTGGTACAGATGTCTTTGTTACAATGTAATTTTTGCTCTTCAGAGTATGTACCAAGTAAAGGAATTATAGGATCGAATGGCAGGTCTATTTTTAGATCTCTAAGTATTCTCCAAACATCCTTCCAAAAGGAATGTATTAATGTTCATTCACACCAGCAGTGTAGAAGTGTTCCCCTTTCTCCACATCCACGCCAACATCTCTGGTTTTGGGATTTTGTTATGTGGGCTAATCTTACTGGAGTTAGGTGATATCTCAAAGTAGTTTTGATTTGCATTTCTCTGATGATTAAGGATGGTGAGCATTTTT
>CAUYRH010050293.1:0-10129 GCA_963574655.1 Perodicticus potto
TGGTTTTACCTTGACATGAACAGGGGTCACCTGTGCCCTCCAAGGTTGTCCAGTAGCCCACAGCTCAGGGTTGACTTGACTGAGGACCTCAGTGGGCAGCTCTTGAGGGACAGTCAAGGGAGCAGGCAGAGCCTCTAGTAAAGTGCAGGCATGTTCTGGAGCGACTGTGACATGCACCTGTTTATTCTGAAAGGTCACTCGAGGCTGCAGCATAGAGAGAAGGTCTCAACCCAGCAGTGGGAGACGGCACTGAGGCTAACACGGGAATCTGTGCAGACAGAATATCAGCTCTGCCCCAGTAATCGTCTGGAGGAGGGCTGAGGGACTCTCATCTGTTTCCTATTTCTTTCGTGAACATTGTTCAGGCTTTTAGTTTTAGGAACCTGTTCCTAAACCCAGCGAGGATGCAATCTCAATCATGTTGAACCTTCCCCTCTTCTGCACTGTCTGAGTTCTAGTTGGGGTCATGCCTTGTCATGGCTAAACCAGCTCCAGGTCCCCCTCTGGTGATTTGGGTCTGCTGTGATTGATCAGCCTCTTCTCAAGTCTTCCAGGACAATGTGCTGCTTCTGGGAGGTTAACAGAATGCTAAGCAGGCTCTGGACATCTGCCCAGGAGGGCGGATGTGCACTGAAATTTCGATTCAAATAGGTCTGTTATATGTTTGGGGCTGTCCCTGTGGGCAGGGTTATATTGTTTTCAATTATACAAATGAGAGGTGGTAACTGGGTTATGAACTGCGTTAATCCAGTTGTCCATTCTCATTTATTCCTCCTACAGGGGCCCATCTCAAAATAAATTGCCCTTTTGGTAAGGAGAGAGGACCCTGATCAAATGGTGAATCCAGCTGGGTGCAGAAAGGAGAGACCGTGTCTTCATGGCTCCCCATGATTATCCCAGAGAAGAAACTTAGGGAAGGAGAGATAGCCAGAGGAGCCAGCAGGGGTGACATCAGGGTCCAGAGTCATAAGGCAGGCAGGAGAGTTGGGGGAGGGATCTGTGAAAGAAATCAGAGCTGCAGCCAGAGATCCCACAGCTGAAGAAAAAGTGTTACCAGTCACTGTTAATCTGAACGGCCATTTAATTTAGGATGCTGCTAGTCAGGCGCTAGCAAGGCTGGATGCGCCCACGTGCTGACACCTGGGGATTGTTTATTCGCTTCCAAGGCCTGACATCATACATTAGTTGGGCAAGTGGAATCCAGGGTACAGGTGAAGGTTCCAGGGCCTTCTGTGTACCCCATGAAGTGTTGACTATAAATTTAGTCCAGAATAGAAATTCTTTGAGGGTTTAACCATTTTCAGATAGGAAGATACTGTGTAAGGGATGAAGGGGGAGGGGGAATCTGTTTCATGTGTACTGCGATGAGTAATAACATTGCTGATGTTCACTTTTACTGGGAGAATAAAAATCTGACAAAGGGAAAGAGGAGGGCAGAGCAGTTCTTGGGGAGATATCCCTTCTGCACTCTCTGATCCCTGGCTTTTCTGTAAATAAAGGTGAAACTGCCCATCTCTCATACGATTCTCTACAGACTGGCTTGGGTGACAGGAGGACAAAGCTGCTGTGGGTACAAGCCCCACAGCCTGAGCTTGAGCTGGTCCTGCCACGGTTGGAGCTGCCACCATGACTGCCCAAGGTTTTCTTCAACATGAGAGTTTCCATGTGTCAAAATAAGCCAGATAAAATTAAATGTAAGATTCTAGTGCAAAAGACAGAAGCCTTCAAAAAGGTGAGGGATCAAGAAGCCAGTTCCCCTTTCCATCAGAAGAAAAGTCCCATGTTGAAGACAATCTCTGCACAGTTGCCTCCTGAGTAGTTTCAACTACAGGCACCAGTCAACATGCCTGGTTAGTTTTTCTCTTATTAGTAGAGACAGGGTCTCACTCTTCTTGATCAGGCTGGCTTGATAACTCCTAAGCTCAAGCAAATCACCCTCCTCAACCTCCCAGAGTGCTGATTACTGACATGAGCCACTACATCAGCCTATTTCCAATTTTTGACATTTATTGAGCCTTGACTTATGGCCTAGCATTTGGCTTATCTTGGTGAATAAGCCATGAGTACTTGAAAAGAGTGTGTATTATATTGCAGTCAGGTGTAGTATTCTGAAAAGATAAATTAAGTCCAGTTGGTTGGATCAATGTTCTCCAGCGACTCTGGTGGATAGGAAGTAAGTATTTCCTTGTAGTTTTGATTTGCATTTCTCCAATGACTAATATTCCTAGAGCATCTTTTCATGCACTTGTTGGCTGTTTGCTTATCTTCTTTGAAGAAATGTTTATTCATGTTTTGGGCCCAGTTTTTAATTGGCTTCTTGTTGTTGACTTGTAGGAGTTCTTTATTTGTTCAGATATATAATTTATAAATATTTTCTCCTATTCTGTAGGTTTTCTTCCACTTTCTTGGTCATGTTTTTTGATGTTTTGTTTAAAAACAAAAAGGTTTTAACGTCAACCAAATCCGATTTATCTATTCTTTTCTTCTTTGGCTTGTGACTTTGATGTCATAGCAAAGAAACCATTGACAAATCCAAGGTCATGGAGATTTACCCACACGTTTTATTCTAAAAGCTTTGCAATATTTGAGATATTTGGCCTTTTTGAATTAATTTTTTTGAGGCAGAGTCTCACTTTGTTGCCCCCAGTAGAATGCTGTGGGGTCACAACTCACAGCAACATCAGACTCTTGGGCTAAAGCTATTCTCTTATCTCAGTCTCCCAAATAGCTGAGATTATAGATGCCTACCACAACAGCTGGCTACTTTTAGAGATAAGGTCTCACTTTGGCTCAGGCGGTCTCAAACTTGTGAACTGAGGCCTCAGCCTCCCAGAGTGCTATGATTATAGGTATGAGTTACTGCACCTGGGCTGAATTAATTTTGTACATGTTGTGGGTAAGTGTCCAGCTTTATTCTTTTTCATGTAAATATACCGTTCCTACTGCCTTATTTGTTGAAGAGGATGGCTTTTTTTTTTTTCCAACATTTTTTTTGAGAAAAAACTTGATTCCGTAGCCCAGGCTAGAGAGCAGTGGCATCATCATAGATCTCTGCAATCTCAAATTCTCAGGCTCAAGTAATCCTCCTGCCTCAGCCTCCCAGACTGCTAGGACTATGGGGGTAAACCACTGTGCCCAGGGGATCATTTTCTTTTATCTCTTAAAACTTCAGTGTATATTTTCTAAGAACGAGTGTATGGGCTATGTACCCACAGCAAAATTATACAAATCAGGGAATCTAATAATGATAGAATATTATTCAATGTTATTAAATCCATGCTGTATGTTCAAATGTGGCCAATTGTTCCAATGATGCAATGATAGCCTGTGTGTATATCTGTGGTCCCAGAGTCATACAATATTTAGTTTATATTTTTCTTCAATCTGAAATGTATACTCAGCTTTTCTTTGCTTTTCCCTACAATTTGACAACTTAAGGAGGATAGGCTTATCATTTTGTAGAATATTTCTCTATTGGGGCCTATACAGTGTGATCTTGTGAACAGATTTAAGAGTAGAATTTGAGGTTAGCATTTGCCCACATAGAAAGGGAAGCGGGGAAAAGAAAAATTACTATGGAGAAATCTGAAAGACATGACCTCAGGTGACAAAGGCTAACATCATCAGTGCTAGGCCGTGTTGATAATAAGTACCCTGGCTTATTATGTGATGATAATGGCATTTGTTTCTACCTTTGTGTCTTTATGAACACAATCTAATATCCAAAAAACAGCCAAAAAATCCCACTGAAGGGACATTCTACAAAACACATGACCAGTATTCTTCAAAATTGTCAGGGTCATCAAAAACAAAGAAAGTTAAGAAACTCTCCCAGCCAAGAGGAGCCTAAAGAGACTCGAAGACTATATGCAATGTACTGTTCCGGGTGGGATTATGGAGGAGAAAGAGCACATTAGGTAAAAATTAAGGAAATTGGAATGAAGCTTGGACTTTGGGAACCTTCTCTACTCTCTTTGCAATTTTTCTATAAATGTAAAACTGTTATGAAAAATAAAGTGTATTAAAACATTTTAAGATATGCACATATTTCAATGTTCCTGGAATTGTTACTGAATTTCTAGTTCACACTTATAAACTCAAGCTGAGATCACCTCTAGAATGTTTTATGAGTCCACAATTGCTCAATATCATTGACCTTTTGACTTTTGGTTGCAATACCTACTTCTTATCAGCCGTCAAACTTCACAACTAGCTGGGTAGAGATTAATGATTGTTTTCTCTTTACTAGAAAACCTACCTGCCAGCAGCTCCCACAGCCTCCAGCAGTGTCTGCAGCTGAAACCCGCACACTGAACCCGAGGAGCTGATCATAGCCGATGACCGTCTGTGGTATGAAGGGATACCTTTCCCGAGGGTCTAGGCCTTTCCCTAGTCTAGGCCTAACACTCTCTACCTGACCTGAGTGTCTGTTTCCTGTTTTCTAGATATATCTGGGGACTGGAAAAATTACTTCACAGTGGCCCAAGCTGAAGGCTTTGATAAATTATTCTAGGAGAAAATAGCAGATCTTCCTCAGGAGCTGTTCCCCTGGAAATATATCTAAGATATTTCTGGATCTTATATGGATACTGATACTTTCTCTTCTGTCCCTGTACATGAGCATGACTGGAAACCATTGCACAAAACCTACTACTTCATCCTCAGGCCTTCAATTATCAAATCTTTGACTACTTCTTTGTTAAAATCACCATGGTACCCATATGCATGTCATGGCATTCCAGACTGTTTGAAATGTTAGTAGTGTTTCAAACATGTATCATTCAATAAAATAGAATGCTAAGTATTATCCATAAGTATGTTTGAAAAATAATTTTTTTTGAGAAAGATTTTTGCTCTGTCTAGAATGCAGGGACTAGAGTGCTTTGATGTCATCATAGCTTCCTGCAACCTCCAACTCCCAAGCTCAAGAAACTCTCCTGTCTTGGCCTCCTAAGTAGCTGGCACTACAGATGTGCACCACTATGCTCAGATAATTATTATTATTTTTGTAGAGACCAGGGTCTCCAATGCCTTGGCCTCCCACAGTCCTTGATTATAGTCATGATCCATGAAGCCTGGTCAAACATTTTTATAAAAATTAGAAAGCATGACAGTGATAGATTTGAGAGCAAACAAGAATAACAATAAACACAAGAAATAAAATTATAGAAGCAATTAAGGATCCCTTTCTTCCCATCAGGTATATATTTACAATTTATTATTATTATGACCATAGAAGCATAATTCAATATGCAACAGGAATATAGGCTGTTGCATAACAAGGGTGATGCCATCTTGAAGAGAAACCACCACAAGGACCAATGCTTGACAACTACATGCCAGCGTGTTTTGCAGGAATGTCTGTCAACAAGGCCTGCAGGCTAGAAACTCTTCATAAAGATGTACTAGACCCTCTATAGTTGAGCACCCCCCTACATTGACCAACTCCTTACATCTAATTTTCATAGACCAACATATCATACATGGACATAACCATATAGTGAGCTTAGATCCTCATGTTGACCACCTCCGTGTGTTGACCTGTTTGTTATAACCCCCTCCTTTAGGGGGTTAACTTACAGAGATTCTACTGTACCTTTCTCACCACTCCTGTGCTCATGTGTTTCCAAAGAACATCTAAGACATGACAAGCTGTTAGTATTTTACCCTAAAACCTTGCTGCATGAAGGATGTTTTTTGGAGGGTGGGTGTGGGGACCCACTGTCTTTTAACCACCCAAGACATTACTTCAGCTTGTAAGTCCCTATTGAGTATTTCTTCCTGAGAAACTAGATTTGTTAGTCGCTAGCCTCTCAGCTCCCTTGACCTTTAGGCATATGTTTCCATGTACCTGCTCACCATGGAACTATTCCCAACCTAGTTTTCTCTCCTGCTCTGCGATGGTTGGGCATGGACAATGAATACAGAATTCACCCCTGGTAGAAAAAATTCTGCATTTCCAGGATCAGTTCCAGGACCCAATGTCCTATGTAGCCTACAGTGATAAAGCATCCAGTACTTGATGGCAGTGAGGTCTTTAAAGGACTTGTCCTGGGATGTGGTATTGGTTGTGGATCTGGCCTTGCTCCCTTCTCGTTTTTCTGTTTCCTAAATCAGCTTCTCTAGCCTCTCTTGTGATTCTGCAGGCTCCCACTATCGTTTCAATAAATGCATTTTCAGCAAACATTATCCACAGTCCACTGGAGCACTGTGCATCTAAAACCCAAGTTAGCCCACAACTACCAATGCCCCTAACAACATCATCTCACTCCATTAGCCCGGACTCTATGTTTCACAGTTATGCTTTTTTGGGAGTAACATTTAGCAGGTTCCCTTGTACAGTTTCTTATAGACTGAGAATTGGGCCTGCAGAGCTCTGTGCCTCACACCTGCACCCATTCAGGACATCCTCATTGCAGAGGGGGTGCTCCCTTCCCACCCTGCTGTGAGCTCACATGGCTTCATGAATCAGGAGCTACAAGGGACATGGGCTCAAGAGCTTGGGCACCCTATGGTGACAGGTGGCCAGTTGCTGCTGCTTTCTCATGTCTGATGTGTTGGTCTCTGGACCAACTCTGAGCCCTTCATGTGGTGCATCCCTCAAGGGGGTGCCAAGCAATCATTGAGCACTAGTTCAGCACAGCAGGTGCATTTTGACCCTATAGAGACAGTGGTTGGTGTTATAATTGACACCTTCTAGTATATAATGCTTCAGCTACCACCACTATGAGGGGCTGACAGCAGACTGCATTGACTGACATAGGAATCTCTGCCTCATTTGTTCCAAACAAAAGATCAATTGTCTGGGAATGAAATTGCAGTGATAGGCACATGACCTCACAATTCACTGTCCCTGCAGCACAGTGCATCATCTGAAAAGAGCTGATTTCACACAATTTACAATGACTAACCACATCATTATCTAAGGTACCAGCTTGACGACAACCACCTGCATGGTGTGGGAGTCATTCTTCAGGGTACAGACTCAGCACTATCCCAACAGCTTGCTAAGGAGAATGACTTGAGGCCAAGAAGTCAAGACCAACCTGGGTAATACAGAAACAACCCGTGTCTACAAAAATAAAAACAGAAAAGAAAAATAATCTGGGCACAGTGGCACACATCTACAGTTCCAGCTACTTAAGAGGCCAAGGTGGGAAGATCCCTTCATCTCAGGAATTCAAGGCTACAGTGAGCTATGATCATTTCCCTGTGCTACAGCCTGGGCAACAGAGTTAGATTCCATCTCAGAAAAATAAAATTTTATCTTTTTCTCTGCAGTGGGCTTGGTGGCTCACACAAGTAATCCTGGATTGGTGATAGAGGTTGGAAGATAGGTCAATTCTAGCCCAAGAAGATAGTGAGCACGCATCTCTCCAAAAGAAGAAGAAAGCCAGAAAATAACTACTCAAAAATCTGAGGTAAAGGGATCACTTGAGGCTGGAGGTCTAACACTGGCCTGGGCAATATAGAGAGACCTCATATCTACTAATAATAAAAAAAATACTTTTGTTCCGCAAAAGACCTATTAAGAGAATGAAACAATAAACTAAGAAGGTAGAGAAAATTGTTACTAATAATCTGTGGCAATGGATTTGTTCCCAGAATTTATAAAGAAGTCTCAAAACTCAGCTTTTTTCATGTACAAAACATTTCAAGGGACTCTTGGACAAAGTGGATTAGGGATGGCAGAAAAGCACCTAAAAATGTGATTAGCATCATTAGCAGTAGGAGAAATATGAATTAAAACCACAAAAAGACACCAGTAGATACCTAAGAGAATGGTGAAAAGAAAAACTGCTAATATACCTTAGTGGGGGTAGGAGTAAAAGCAAGGGAATCTGTCGTGGGACGCTGATAGACATGTTAAATGGTACAGCCACTCCAGAGAACAGACAGATTTTTATCAAGTTTCACTTAGATTTGCATTCTTTTGAAATTAAATATCACAGCAACATTTTTGTGTCTGGCTTCCTTTATTCATCATTATGGTCATGAGATTCAGCCTCATGTGCAGTATTCCTTGAGTCAATACAGCAAAGCTTATTTTATCTCATTACATTGTTGGTGGGAATTTGGGAAGTTTCTGTTAGGTTTACAATCCTTAGATACCTGTCCTCATGTCTTGTTTGTATGTCTCTTAGTGGACATTTCTGTCGGATATAGTTGCATCCAGGACTGGAACAGCTGCATCATCAGATGTGTGGACATGAGGAGTTAGTAGATGCTGCTGGAGTGTTTTCCAAAGGGGTTGTTCCAACTTAAACTTCCACAAGCCATCGTCCCAAATCTCTTGCCAAATTAGTATTTTCTATCTCTTTGTTTTGAAGTTAAATTACACTAATGGAAACAAATATAATGTTACCTCTATTTTTACTGTCTTTCTTATGGATGTTAATGTATAATTTAATAGCATTATGATAAGAGAATAAATCATTTATGCTATTTCCAATTTTTGACATTTGTTGAACTTTGTCTAATAGCCTAGCATTTCGCCTGTCTTGGTGAATGAGCCATGGGTACCTGAAAAGAATGTGTATTATATTGATCTTCGGTGTTGTATTCTTGAAAAAATTCAGTCCAATTGGTTGCGGCAATGTTCTCAATTGACCCTGGCAGATAAGGAAGTGCATTTGATTTGCATTTCTCTAATGACGAATAACCCTGAGCCTCTTTCCTATACATCTTGGCTGTTTGCTTATCTTGGGCCCATATTTAATTGACTTTTGTTCTTGTTCAGTTGTAGAAGCTCTTTATTTGCTCAGATATATAATCTGTAAATATTTTCTCCTGTTCTACCGGTTTTCTTTCCACTGTCTTGATATTGTTTCTTGAGGCATAAATGTTTTTCACTGCAGCACACTCCATCTATTTTTTCTTCTTCCTTGGCATGTGAATTGATGATGCCTTGGCAAAGAAACCACTGGCAAATTCACGGTCATGGACATTAACCCCTATCTTTATTCTAAGAGTTTTAGGATATTTAAGGTATTTGATCCATTTTAAATAATGTATACATTGTAGGGTAAAGTTTAGCTTCATTCTTTTCATATAAATATGCTTTTCATATACAACAACATACATACAGTTGTTACTGCCTCAGTTGTTGTAGAGGAAGGGTTTTCTGGGGGTTTTTTCAGACAGAATCTCACTGTGTTGGCTCAGCTAGAGTGTAGTGGTATCATCACAGCTCATAGCAACCTCAAACTCCTGGGATCAGGTGATCTTTCTGCTTCAGCCTCCTGAGAGTGAGACCAAAGGTACACATCACTGTGGCAGGCTAATTTTTTTTTTTTGTCACAGGTATGAGGTCTCACTGGAACTCAGGCTGGTTTTGGATTTCCGAGCTCAAGTGATCCTCCTACCTGAGTCTCCCAGAGTGCTAAGATTACAGGCATGAGCTACTGTACCTGGCCAGTTTTCTCTTTTATCCCTCAAAACTTTGGTGTGTATGTTCTAAGAATGAGGATACATTCTGTGTCCACAGTAAAATCACAGAAATCAGGGAACTTGACAGTTGTACAATATTATGCAACATTATCTAAATCTAGGTTGTATGCTCAAATTCAGCCAACTGTTCCCGTGAAATAATTGCTGCATGGTGTGCACGTGTGGTCCAGGATTCACACAGTACGAAGCTTCATGTTCCTTCAGTCTGAGACGTGTGCTCAGTTTTCCTTGTTTTCATAACCATGTGACAATTTAAAGAAGACAGACTTAGTATTTTCAGAATGTTTCTTGAAAGGAGTTTATACAATCTTATGACTATATTCAATTCTAGAATTAACTTGAATTCTAGACAGAAAAAGGGAGGAAGGGAAATGGAAATTAATAATGGGGAGACCTGGATCACGTGACCTCAGATGACCATGTTGATAGTAAGTACCCTCCATTATTAGCGATGGTAATGGCATTTGTTTCTATGACCTTTCTCTCCAAAATTCATGAACCCAGTCTAATTGTGAGCAAAATCAGCCAACAAATTCCACTGAGGGGACATTCTAAAAATAACTGACCAGGATTCCTCCACGTTGTCAGGGACATGAGAAACAAAGAATGTCTGAGAGACTGTCACAGCCACGAGGAGCCAAAAGAGACTTGACCTTATATGTAATCTGATGTCCTTGAC
>CAUYRH010050295.1:0-12740 GCA_963574655.1 Perodicticus potto
CTCTAGCAAGTCTCTTGCCTCAGCCTCCCAAGTAGCTGGGACTAGAGGCACCCCGCCACAATGCCCGGCCATTTTTTGGTTGCAGCCGTCATTGTTGTTTGGCGGGCCCGGGCTGAATTCGAACCCGCCAGCTCAGGTGTACGTGGCTGGCGCCTTAGCCCGTTGAGCCACAGGCGCCGAGCCCCTCAAAGCTTCTTAAAAGTTTCCCCCCCCCCCAAGTAAGTACTAGGCTACAGTTATTTATTTATTGATTTATTATTATTATTGAAACAGCGTCTTACTGTGTTGCCCTCAGAAGAGTGCTGTGGCATCACAGCTCATAACAACCTCAAACTCTTGAGCTTAAGCAATTATTTTGCCTCAGCCTTCCAAGTAGCTGGGACTATAGGCACCCGCCACAATGCCTGGCTAGTTTTTTTGTTTTTTTTTTTTTTTTGTGGAGACAGAGTCTCACTTTATCGCCCTCAGTAGAGTGCTGTGGCGTCACACAGCTCATAGCAACTTCCAACTCCTGGGCTTAGACGATTCTCTTGCCTCAGCCTCCCGAGTAGCTGCGACTACAGGCGCCCACCACAACGCCCGGCTATTTTTCTGTTTTGCAATTCGGCCGAGGCCAGGTTTGAACCCGCCACCTTCAGTATATGGGGCCAGTGCCCAACTCGATGAGCTACAGGCGCCGCCCACCTGGCTAGTTTTTTGTTGCGGTTGTTGATGTTTAGCTGGCCCTGGGCCAGGTTCGAACCCACTAACCTCATTGTATGTGGCCAGCACCCTACCCACTGAGCTCCGGGTGCCACCAATTTTTTTTTTCTTTCTTTCTTTTTTTTTTTTTTTGAGACAGAGTCTCAAGCTGTCATCCTGGGTAAACCTGGAGCGATCCTCTTGCCTTAGTTTTTCTGTTTTTAGTAGAGGCAGGGTCTCTCTTGCTCAGATTGGTCTCGAACTTGTGAGCCATCCCATTTGGCTTTTTTTTTTTTTTTTTTTTTTAGAGACAGTCTCAGTTTGTCGCCCTCAGTAGAGTGCCATGGCATCATAGCTCACAACAACCTCAAACTCTTGGGCTCGACTCAGTACCCATAGCACAGTGGTTATGGCACTAGCCACATACACTGAGGCTGGCCCAGTTCAAACCTATCCCAGGCCAGCTAAATTACAACAATGGCAACTACAACAACAACAAAGTAGCCGGGCGTTGTGGCGGGGGCCTATAGTCCCAGCTACTTGGGAGGCTGAGGCAAGAGAATCACTTGAGCCCAAGAATTTGAGGTTGCTATGAGCTATGATGCCATGATACTCTCAGGGTGACATAGTGAGCCTCTGTCTCAGGAAAGAAAAAAAAAATACTCTTAGGTTCAAGTGATTCTCTTGCTTCAGCCTCCCAAGTAGCTGGGACTACAGTCTCTCACCACAATGCCTGGCTATTTTTAGAAACAGGGTCTCGCTCTGGCTCAGGCTGTTCTCAAACCTGTGAAACCAGGCAATCCATCCACCTTGGCCTCCCAAGTGCTGGGATTAATAGGTGTGAGCCACCGCACCTGGCCCCAAATAACTATTAAGATAATTTTTGTTTGACTGTGACTCTGTAAATATTAGTAAATACGAAGGGAAAATGTTTTAAAAATACTCGGATTCTTAGCCTTCTTTTAACTTAAGGAAAACGATTTTATTTTTCTTTTATTTATTTATTTATTTATTTATCTTTGAGAAGCTGTCTCCCTGGATAGAGTGCTGTGGTGTCATAGCTCACAGTAACCTCCGACTCTTGGGTTCAAGTGATCCTCTTGGCTAGCGTCGTAACCACTGTGCTATGAGCACTGAGCCTTGCCTCAGTTTTGTTTTGTTTTGTTTTGTTTTGAGACAAAGCCTCAAGCTGTTGTCCTGGGTAGAGTGCTATGGCATCACAGCTCACAGCAACCTCCAATTTCTGGGCTCAAGTGAGTCTCCTGCCTTCACCTCCCAAGTAGCTGGGAGTATAGGTGCCCGCCACAGCACCCGGCCATTTTTTGGTTGCAGCCATTGTTGTTTGGCGGGCTGGGCTGGATTCGAACCCGCCAGCTCAGGTGTACGTGGCTGGCGCCTTAGCCCATTGAGCCGCAGGCGCTGAGCCATTTTTTTTTTTTTTTTTAGTAGAAATGGAGTCTAGCTTTTTGCTCAGGCTGGTCTCGAACCTATGAGATCAAGCTATCCACCCACCTCAATCTCCTAGGGTGCTAGGATCACAGGTGTGAGCTACCATGTTCAGCCTTATTTGTCTTTTAATTCTCAAAACAGTAACAAAAAAAAAAAAAAAACCCCAAATCCTTACTGCTCTCTTTAAAATCAGTGGCAGAGGAGAGGTATACTTGTGACTAAAGGTGAATGCCACTTCAGCAGTTAAAGGTTGCTCCCATTCAGTCCCAGTCACCTTGAAAGCAAGAATGTTTTCTAGTATTTTTCTGCTTCTCAGCTCTAGTCATCCTCCCCATTCAGCCACTCTCTGTTCTTTATTGTGTTTTCCAACTTTCCTGGTATTAGTTCGTAGCTGTTAATGGTTGTGATAGTTTACTTTGAAATATCTTAAGCATGCAGAAGAGATGATTATATATGTTCAGGAATAGAGTAAAATAGTTATTCTGTTTCACTATTAAACTAGAAGAGTGAATAATTTTTATCTGTTTTGGCTAGTGTCCTGCATCTAGTAGAAATCAGCTTTGCTTTTCACTTTCAGGAAAAACTGATTACTTTTTTAAAATTTCTTTTGACATAACGGCAGTTAATTTTCCCTTTAGTCAGAACACCAGACTAGGCTTTTCAGTCAGCATTCTTCTAATTTAACAATACAGAAAAGAGAAAGCTACAGGATATCTCCTCTGTTCTTTCCTTTCTAATGATGTCTGATGGTTCATATTGGCCTTTGTTAGACCAATTATTAGGTGACCTTCATGTTAAATTGTTGCAGAATTGCTGTGGCTTATAGAAGCTCATAGGGAATTGGAGTGTCTCTTGTCAAGAGAACATAAATAGACTTCTGATTTCCTTCAGGAAATAATTGAAGGTTTCTAGCAATCACTGTCTCTTGTAACAAACAGTAGTCTATTAAACAAAAAGTTGCTGTGGTTTTATTAGACTCGTGGAAATCATATTTCTCTATTATCTTATTCTCAGTATACACAGATTATTCCTAGTATGTGTATATTTTATGTAATAGCCAATCTCCCCAAATGATTAAACTCTGCAGGGGTGTAAAGGGTTATTTTAGTTGTTTTCCTTTGGAAATTGGTTTGACATGTTTGCTATATAGCCATTTGGTCATAGGTGATAAATTACTAAATTTTTTTCTTTTTTTTTTTTTTGAAACAGACACTCACTCTCTTGCCCTGAGGTGTGATAGCTTGCACCAACCTCAAACGCTTGGGCGCAAGCGATCCTCTTGCCTCAGTTTCCCAAATAACTGGAACTACAGGTGCCTACAACAAGGCCCAACTAGTTTTTCTATTTTTCAGTAGAGCCCGGGTCTTGCTCTTGCTTAGTTAGGCTGGTTTCAAACTCTTGAGCTCAAGCAGTCCACCCACCTTAGTCTCCTGAAGTGTTAGGATTACAGGCATGAGCCATGGCGACCTGTGTAATTACTAAATCTTGTTTGGGGGGGGGGTTTCTTTCTTTTTCTTTTGAGACAGAGTCTTACTTTGTCAACCTCTGTAGGGTGCCATGGTGTCATAGCTCACAGCAACCTCAAACTCTTGGGCTCAAGTGATTCTTTTGCCTCAGCCTCCCAAGTAGCTGGGACTACAGGCCCCTGCCACAACCCCATGTCAGCTATTTTTAGACATGGGGTCTCGCTCTTGCTCAGGCTGGTCTCCAACCTGTGAGCTCAGGTGATCCATCTGCCTCAGCCTCCCAGAGTGCTAGGATTACAGCTGTGAACCACCATACCCAGCCCTACAGGTTAGATTTTTAAAAACACCGCCAAATAAATATAAAAGCTAATTGTAAATATAGTAATTTTTTTTTTTTTTTGAGACAGTTACTATGCTGCCCTCGGTAGAGTGCTGTGGCATCATAGCTCACATCAACCTCAAACTCTTGGGTTTAAGCAATTCTCTTGCCTCAGCCTCCCAAGTAGCTGGGACTATAGGTGCCTGCCACACTGCCCGGCTATTTTTTTTTTTTTTTATGTAGTTATCATTGTTTGGCAGACTTGGCTAGGTTTGAATCCACCAGCCCCAGTGTATGTGGCTGGCGCCCTAGCCTCTGAGCTATGGGCGCCAAGCCGAAAATAACCCTATAATTTTTTTTTTTTTTTTTTGAGACAGAGCCTCAAGCTGTCACCCTGAAGAGAGTGCCGTGGCATGACAGCTCACAGCAACCTCCTATTCCTGGGCTCAAGCAAGTCTCCTGTCTCCCCCTCCCAAGTAGCTGGGACTACAGGCGCCTGCCACAATGTCCAGCCATTTTTTGGTCGCAGCCATCATTATTGTTTGGCAGGCCTGGACTGGATTCGAACCCACCAGCTCAGGTGCACGTGGCTGGTGCCTTAGCCCGTTGAGCCACAGGCACCAAGCCAAACAAAGTTTTTTTTTTTTTGCAGTTTTTGGCCGGGGCTGGGTTTGAACCTGCCACCTCCGGCATATGGGGCAGGTGCCCTACTCACTGAGCCACAGGCGCCGCCCAGTAACCCCATAATTTTTAATGTCTCATAATATTCATTTTCTTTATTTTATTTTTTTTTAAATTTTACATATACGTGTGTTTATAAGGTTTCTACTTTTTGCCTTCACAGAATAAAAAGGCTTAAAATTTAATAACAATAACTATGTTTAAGATAAGGACTAGAAGCAAAAACCTCATAAAGAATGAATGAAGGGGCAGTGCCTGTGGCTCTATGAGTAGGACGCTGGCCCCATATACCAAGGGTGGCGGGTTCAAACCCGGCCCCAGCCAAACTGCAACAACAAAAATAAATAGCCAGGCATTGTGGTGGGCCCCTGTAGTCCCAGCTACTAGGGAAACTGAAGCAAGAGAATTGCCTAAGCCCAAGAGCTGGAGGTTGCTGTGAGCTGTGACGCCTCAGCACTCTACTGAGGGTGACAAAGTAAGACTCTGTCTTAAAAAAAAATAATAATGAATGAGTTAAATACATTCAGAAAAGAAATCAGACGATTACTGCATCGAAATATTCATTTTCCTGGACGTATCATTGTTTACCAGGTTTAACTTCCCCTGTGTTGGAATTTTTTTTTTTTTTTTTGAGACAGTCTCTCTGTGTCGCCCTCAGTAGAGTGCTGTGACATCATAGCTCACAGCAACCTCAAACTCTTAGGCTCAAGCGATTCTCTTGCTTCAGCTTCCCAGGTAGCTGGGACTACAGGCGCCTGTCACAACCCCTGACTATTTTCTTGGTTGCAGTTGTCATTGTTTAGCAGGCCCGGGGTTTAGTAGGCCCGGACTGGGTTAGAACTGGTCAGCCTTGGTGTATGTGGCCAGCACCCTAACTACTGAGCTATGATGGGCACCAAGCCTGGTTGGACTTTAAGCTTATTTATAGTTAGTCACTCTTTTTTTTTTTTCTTTTAAAGAGTCTTGCTCTGGCTTGGCACTCGTAGCTCAGTGAATAGGGCGCCAGCCACATATACTGAGGCTGGAGGGTTCGAGCCCAGCCCGGGCCCACAACCAAGAATAGCGGGGCATTGTGGTGGGTGCCTATAGTTCCAGCTACTCGGAAGGCTGAGGCAAGAGAATCACTTAAGCCCAAGATTTTGAGGTTTCTGTGAGCTGTAACACAGTGGCACTCTACCAACGGTGACATTATGAGACTCTGTCTCAAAAAAAAAAAAAAAAGAAAAGAAAAAGGATCTTGCTCTGTCACCCAGGCTAGAATGCAGTGGTATCATCTTAGCTCACTGCAAGCTCAAACTCTTGAGCTCCTGCCTTAGCCTCCTGAGTTTTGAGACTATAGGCATGTGCTACTATGCCCAGCTAATTTTTCTATTTTTTTTAGAAATGGAGTGTTGCCATCGCTCAGCCTGGTCTTAAAACTCCTGGCCTCAAGCAGTTCTCCCAACTCGGCCTCCCAGAGTATTAGGATTATAGGCAGTGAGCCACCAGACCTAGCCTATAGTTACTCACTTTGACTAATAATCTCCTTGTAATCTTGCTGTTCTTGTAATCTGGACACAAAGTCTGAAGTAGAATTACCAGATCATAATTTGAGTATTTTAAAATTTCTTGATTCACATCACTAGTTATCTTCAGTAGGATTGTGCTGGTTTCACTGCACCATGACCAATACTGGGGAGTATCATCTGTGGTGGCTCACACCTGTAATCCTCACTCTGGGAGGCCGAGTTTGAGACTAGCCTAAGGAAGAGTGGGACCCCATCTCTTAAAAATAGCCAGGGGTTGTGGAGGGTTCTTATAGTCCCAGCTGCTCGGAAGCTGAGACAAGAGGATTGCCTGAGCCCAAGAGTTTGAGGTTGCTCTTCCTATAGCGACAAAGTGAGATTCTGTCTCTAAGTTAATAAATACTAAAAAGCAAACAGCCACAACAGTGCAGTAATAGAGGAAACATTCTTTTACTATTAATGAGGCTCAGTTTTTTTCCTTAATGCTTTGCCATTTTTATTTCTTTCGGTCATCTGAGTTCTTTGCCTAGCTTTCTCCTTGATAGTTATTTTTTTCTTATAAATTTTACAGTTGTTTGTATGCTAAAGGTATTAATCCATTGTCATAAATGTCACAAATACTTTTTTCCTATTTAGTCATTTTCTTTTTAATTTTTGTTTTTGTCATACGTAAGACTTTTTACTGTAAAGTAGTTACAAGTTCAGTCATTTCTTCTGCTTTCTCTTGTTCTTTATGCTTCTAAGTACAAAACCTTCATTCTTAGAAAGGTATTCATCTATATGTTTCTGAGGTTTCTTGTTTATTTTCTCTTTATTTCAGGCTACAATGGAATATATTTTAGCTACGGATTAAAGATAACTCCCTTTTTCCCAAATAGTTACTCTTTTTTCTGATAACCTTTTATAAAATAATCCTCTTTTCCCACACTTACTTAAAATGGCAGCCTATGGGGGTTTTTTTGGTGGTGTTTTTTTGAGATAGTGTAGTGGTATCATATTATTTCACTGTAGCCTCAAGCTCCTGGGATCAAGTAATCCTCCTGTCTCACCCTCCTGAGTATTTGGGACTATAGGCACTCACCATGATGCCTGGCTAATTTTTCTATTTGTAGTAGAGACATGATCTTGCTCTTGCTCAGGCTAGTCTCAACTCCTGAGCTCCAGTACTTTGTCCCTAGCCTCCCAGAGTGCTAACATTACAAATGTGAGCTGCTGCTCCCAGCTGCCCTAAAATGGCACCTTTTTATATGGTAGTGTTTGAGTCTCTCTTCTATTTAAATTGGGTACCCATGATAGTGATAGTACCACATAATATTAACTATTTTGGCTTTAAAATATGTTAATATTTGGAAATAGAAGGGTTACCTTTTTTTTTTAGAAATTTTATTGCCACCTTCAATATCCTGTTTATTTTTCAGACAAATTTTATAAATTACTTTATATAAAGTAAGTAGAAACATCTTGATGGTATTTGGAATTTTCCAAGCATGGATATAGATACGTTAGTGAGGTTTTTTTATGCCTTCTAGAAGCGTTTTACAGTCTTCAAATAGATCCTGCAAATTTCAAGTTTATGTTGTTCTTTTTCTTTTGATATGTTTATTGTGAATGATATTTTTTGTATCATTTTTTTGTTCATTTTTGAGACAGAGACTTACTTTGTCGCCTTACGTAGAATGTTGTGGTGTCGTAGCTCATAGCAACCTCAAACTGTTGGGCTTAAGTGATTCTCTTCCTTCAACCTCCCAAGTAGCTGGGACTATAGGTGCTGGCCACAACACCCGGCTATTTTTGGAGACAAGATCTTGTTCTGACTCAGGCTGGTCTCAAACTCAGGTAGTCCACCCGCCTTGGCCTCCCAGAGTGCTAGGATTACAGGCATGAGCTACCACACCCAACCTGTTTCTATATATTTTTGTATGTTCTATACTATTAATTTATTTATTGAATATATATGTACAGAACATTTCAAGATTTTTTTTTTTTTTTTTGAGACAGAGTCTCACTATGTCGCCCTGGGTAGAGTGCTGTGGTGTCACAGCTCACAGCAACCTCCAACTCCTGGGCTTAAGCGATTCAGCCTCCCAAGTAGCTGGGACTATAGGTGCCCACCACAATGCCTGGCTATTTTTTGGTTGTAGTTGTCGTTGTTTGGCAGGCCGGGCTGGGTTCGAACCCTCCAGCTCCAGTTTTTGTGGCTGGCACTCTGGCTGCCGAGCTACAGGCGCCAAGCCAATTTCAAGCTTTTTATAGCCCATCTTGTTCAACAAAGAATTTGTAGAAATAGGCCAGTGTGGTGACTCATGCCTGTAATCCGAGTGCTTGATTGAGGCTAGGAATTTGAGACCAACCTGGGCAACATAGTGAGACCCTTGTCTCTACAAAAATTAAAAATGAAATAACTAGCTGAGTATAGTGGCTAGTTTAAAAAAAAAAAAAAGGTAACATGATTTTGTTACATAGGTCTCACAATGAAAGAAAAATTTCTTCATTCAAGAAAAGATTTCCCAAGCATTTAACTCCAGATGAAATTTCTCCCACGTATCCTTCAGTGTAAGCCAAGGCATAATGCCAAAACAAAACTCAATAAAAGCAATTCTGTAAGGGATAAGACCGTGTGGCCCAAGTACCCAGCTTCCTGATGGACTGGCATAATTCTGGGTTAAAGCCTAGAATAGAATGCAAATTGCACAGAGAGGTCAAGTCAGGTAAAGACAGAAAGAAAAGTGTCCTTCAGATTTGCCAATTAAGGGCCATTGCTGGCTTCAAAGCTCCATAGAATAATGGGGGGCAGAGCCCAGACTGATGAATGGAAGTGAAGTAAAGGGGTAGAGACAAGTGAGGAGTTGAGCATGGAGAAAATAAAGATACATTAAATCGTGAAATGGAGTGGGGAGTTCTTAATGGGAAAGAGTTGAACAACATAGACCTGGCAGAGATGAGACTGAGACTAAGAGAAGGAAGCCGGCACATCCAGCAGGCTCCCTAGGATGCAGGCCAGGCTGGTGGCATAGTGCTCAGGAGGCTGCTGGCGGCTGACCCCCTGTATCCTCCCACCTGACCAATTAGCAGGGGCAAGGAAGTGCTTGGGTGCCTTTTTTGTCCTTTTCTTCTTTTCTCAACCCTAGTTGCTTAGGTCTTCCTGCCTCAGTCTAAAGAAACCTCCTCCTGCCTCATCCTCTCCCCAGAAGTTGGTTGAATGGTAATTTTTTTTTTCCCTAAGTTTCACTTGTTTCACCAAGATGATAAAGAAATATAGTAAACATCTGATCTAAAGAGTTCTATTTCACAGTGATACTGCGGTTCGGATTGGTAACCTGCTTTACTAATCTCAGTTAGCTTGGTAATGATAGATTGGGGACTAGAGTCCAGGTTTCTTTATTTCTTGTCCAGTGCCATTAAGTTGAAGGTGACAACCAAAGATCCATATGAAGAGAGTCGCTTTAAGCAGTGAAACTTTGGGATTGTCGATGTGGACTAGAAAGGCCCCTCTGTAGAGACAATTGAAATGAAAGGGCTAGGGGCAGCGGCTGTGGCTCAGTGAGTAGGGCACCGGCCCCATATACCAAGGGTGGCGGGTTCAAACCTGGCGGCCAACCTGCAACAAAAAATAGCTGGGCATTGTGGTGGGCGCCAGTAGTCCCAGCTACTCGGAAGGCTGAGGCAAGAGAATCGCCTAAGCCCAAGAGCTGGAAGTTGTTATGAGCTGTGATGCCACAGCACTTTACTGAGGGCAACAAAGTAGGACTGTGACTCTTAAAAAAAAAAAAAGAAAGAAAGAAATGAAAAGGCTAGTGCAAGGAGTGGCTAAAGAGAAAGGAACAGAGCCTCAGTATGCTCAGAGGGGCTGATAGAGGAGCACTCAGAAAGCAGGGAAGAGACCCAGGAGTGGCAGGAGCCAGGGAAGAAAAAAGGCTTTTGAAAGAGGAATATTAGTTTTTCATCTCAGATGTCAGAGAAACTGAGGTTAAAGGAAAGGCTTTGTACTGGCTGATGCCACGAGATAAAGAAGGTTAAAAAATACTGCTGTAGATGAAAAGCTGAGAAAATAACACCAAAGTGTTAGGTAATGAGTTATAGGAATTATCTTTAATCCTTTATTGCTTCATTTTTCAGATTTCTATAAATAAGTTGATATACTTTCATAATCTGGAGGGTAAAAAATTGTATTCTGGAAATAAATGTAAATGCCTTTTGAATGATATGTAAACCTCTTTAGTAGTATTGATCCACATAAAGGAGATTTGACAAAATTTAGAAGGTATGCCTGACTGAAGCAAGAAGAAAGCCAGAGAATGTGAAGAATGACTGAATGTGTGTTTAGAGCTAAGAGGAACTGAGTATTTGAAAGCAGGAGTCCAGTAGAGAAAGGGAGGAGATGGATTGGAGCTGATAGTAAGGGGAGAGGCAACTAGGAGCACAGTCCCAAGGGAATAGGGAGAGAGACCTGGTTTAGCCTATTCCCTTAGTTATTGATTCAAAAGCGAAACTCTGAAGTTAGGTAAAAGGGTCTGCACAGAGATTTTGAAGCAGAGTGTTGGAGAAGAGAGGCTGGTGGCTTGCTATTTTCTGTCTGATATTACTCTGTAAAAACAGAGGCTACGGCTTTAAGACCTGAATAGATTCTGACAGACCTTAAGCATGTGTTTTTTTCACAATGAGAGAATATCATCAGCTTAATTCCTTGGCAGCACAGTTGGTTTCCATTTGTACTCCTTTATACCCATTCTTTTTCTACCTGGTTTGTAATAATTCTTTGTTTTAGGTTGAACTTGGTTATTTACAAGCAGTTCCTAAACATTTTAACTTTTCAAATTCACAGCAGAGATAAGATGGATTTTTTTCCTGTGTTCTTCAAATAGGGTACTATAAAATCTCAAGAACTCAGAGATTAAATGTTTTTCCTCCACCAAGTTTATTATTAAGGATATTTAAATAGTCTGGGGTTTTATAGTGATTCTCTGACAGGGCCAACACATTAGCATTCACAACATGTGAATTGTTTTGTTCTTTGATTTATTTTTTTATTTTTTATTTGTTCTTTGAGGGAGAATCTCACTTTGTCACCCTCTGTAGAGTGCTGTGTCATCATAGCTCACTGCAACCTCAGACTCTTGGACTCAAGCAATTCTCTTGCCTCTGCCTCCCAAGTAGCTAGGACTATAGGCGCCTGCCATAACGCCTAGCTGTTTTTAGAGGCAGGAGTCTTGCTCTAGCTCAGGTTGGTCTAAAACTCAAGAGCTCAGGCACTCCGATCCGCCTGCCTCCCAGAATGGTAGGATTATAGGTGTGAGCCACTGTGTCTGGCTTGTTTTGTTCTTGGATAACTTTTCTGAGAATGTCATTATAAATGGGGCTTTTTTCCTGCTCCTAACTTCACACATTTGGATTATCATCTTCTTTGCTGGGATACTTATTTTGAGACCTTCATGGCCTGGAAAACTTATCTCAAGAAAAAAGTAGGGACTTGGTGCCTGTATCTCAATGGTTAGGACACCAGCCACACACACTGGGGCTGGTGGGTTCAAACCCGGCCCAGGCCTGCTAAAACCACAATGACAACAACAACAAAAAATAGCTGGGCGTTGTGGCGGGTGCCTGTAGTCCCAGCTACTTGGAAGGCTGAGGCAAGAGAATCACTTAAGCCCAAGAGTTTTGAGGTTGCTGTGAGCTGTGACATGGCACTCTACCAAAGGGTGACATAGTGAGACTGTCTCAAAAAAAAAAAAAGTAGATGAACAGTAACAATATGTTATATCGTGAAATGTGGTTCTGTGGGTCACGGGTGGGACCTGAATTGCTATGTTTTTAGCAAGCTGTAGACTTTTTATTTTTTGAGACAGAGTCTTAATTTGTTGGCCTGGCTTGAGTTCCATGGTGTTGTAGCTCACAGCAATCTCACACTCGTGGGCTCAAGCTATCCTCCTGCCTCTATGCCTAGCTACTTTTTCTGTTTGAGGGTATTTTGGGTTTTTCGTTTGTTTTTTTGTTTTCCTAGAGAAGGAGTCTCACTCTTGCTCAGGTTGGACAAGCTCCGGACTTATACCAATGCTGCTGGTTTTCAAATTATACTTAAATTAGTAAAGGTATAAAGGTGTACTTTCCAGTATATACCCCTTAGCCCCATGTTGCTGTTGAGAAATTAATGGTATGACTAGTATGAATGGAGGTATGCTATAATTGTAAAATATATATCAGATTTCAAAAACCTAATATGAAAAATAATATAAAATATCTCAGGCCAGGTGTAGTGGCTCACACCTGGAATGTTACCACTTTGGGAGACTGAGGCAAGAGGATCGCTTGAGCCCAGGAGCTTGAGGTTGCTATGAGCTGTGATGCCATGACACTCCACCCAGGGTGACTGAGAGAGACTCTTATCTCGGAAAAAAAAAAAAAAAAAAATTCCAGCTCGGTGCCTGTGGCTCAACAGGCTAAGGCGCCAGCCACGTATACCTGAGCTGGCAGGTTCGAATCCAGCCCGGGCCCGCCAAACAGCAATGATGGCTGCAACCAAAAAATGGCCGGGCGTTGTGGCAGGCGCCTGTAGTCCCAGCTACTTGGGAGGCAGAGGCAAGAGACTCACTTGAGCCCAGGAATTGGAGGTTGCTGTGAGCTGTGATGCCACAGCACTCTATC
>CAUYRH010050297.1:0-18267 GCA_963574655.1 Perodicticus potto
ACAAGTGATGCAGTCCTTCAATATTTTCCAAATCCTCACAAACATGAAAAAGCTCTAAGAGCTTTTTAATATAACCCTCATTTTCCAGTGCCAGTGCAAGTTTTTCACGACGAAGGGGGGATGGTAAAGATGATGCCACAAGTTCTGCAATTTCCTCGAGACGACTTAATTCACAAGATGGCAATTCTAAACCTGGCGATGACATATCATCAAAACGTTCCTCTTCAGATTCATCCACAAGGTCCTGAGTGATGTCCACTGAAGGATCTTTCCCTTGAACCTATGGAAAAGAATTTATAATAGCTGACAAAATGTAAACCAACAATTCTACCTGATATTCTAGGATGAATACAAGAAAAGACGTTATGAGAAACTACAATAATTTCCAAGTTGAAGAATTTTCAAACTTGACAAAAACTGCCTACTTTTTGAAGTTACATTTCTCCAAATAACATGCTCCCAATGTTGAGGTAGTTCAAAGATGGAATATGCTTCCTCATAATATGAGGTTTTCTAGCAAAAGCAATTTTCTAGGACAGGCAAAACTGACACTCTGATGAAACAGTCCCTTGCAGAACTATAACAGAGAAGCCTGATGCTAAAACATCATTCACATCTCTCCTTGGCTGTTTTTTCCAACAGTCCAGGGCAGGGCAAGCCTCAGAAACATTCTTAGGATTGTGCTACAGGATAGCCACCACCAAGCTCTTCAATATTAACTTTAAGTTCAAATAAGTTATCAAATATCCTCACGCTGTGGTCATAGAAAATGTGTATTACTGTAAACAACAACAAAGGTATTTAACGTAAACTAATTCTAGAGACCAATGGCCCAAGAGCATGAACACACCAGCTTTGGGCCAAAGCAGTGACAGGCCAAAAACATGATTAAGAAAAACGAAGTAGAATACAAGTGCACCTGTGTAAAAATGAAGCCATATATACAGTGCAACCTATATGTAGTAGGGCTATTCCCCCCAAGAATATCTTCTCAAAGTTAAGAGAACCAAGTGTAGAAAATCTTTCCTTTCTACACTCAAGTCTTCATGATCTCCCATAAGTCCTAAAATCTGTCATTAAGCCCAACTCTATGTCACTGTGGGAGCTCTAATTATAAAAAGGTAACTTTTTATTAAATATATTTTAAAGTAAATACATTTTCTAAAAAGATCAAGACAGATTTTGAAATGAAACCACTTTTGCTACCTTGGCCCTAGAATTTGGGACAGTGACCACTAAAGCAGTCCTATAGGCCAAGTAGACTGGTAAAGGGATGGAAAAATCAGGCAGTATACAAATAGTCAAGAAACTAAAAACTGCTAATTGTGGCTCATGCCTATAACCCTCGCACTCTGGGAGGCCAAGGCGGGTGGACTGCCTGAGTTCACAAGTTCCACACCAGCCTGAGCAAGAGTGAGATCTCGGCTCTAAAAATAGCCGGGTATTGTGGCTGGCACCTGTCCCAGCTACTTGGGAGGCTGAGACAAGAGAATCACTTGAGACTAACAGTTTGAGGTTGCTGTGAGCTCTGACACCAAAGCACTCTACGGTGGGCGACAAGTGAGACTCTGTTTCAAACAAAACAAAACAAAAAAACTGCTAATGACAAAAGCACTTTATAGATACTGTGGATGGATACTAAAAGGAAAGATGGCCTAAAATATTTGTCTTGAAATACACTGCAAGTTGATATGGTCTTGACTTCAACTCAGTGGGCAGCACCATTAACAGGAGGCAAGGCCCATTCACAGCTTGTACCTGGCATGGTCTCAAGTTGCTTCTAGATTTGTTAATTATACAAGTTCTCCTTATAGCTTTAAGTTCTTACATCTAAGCTATGACTTTACCCTCCCCTTAAATGGTAGAGTTTGATTTGTAACCAAAAGAAAGGTCTGAGAGCACCTTTTTTTGAGACAGAGTCTCACTATCGCCCTCAGTAGAGTGCCCTGACATCACAGCAACCTCAAACTCTTGGGGTTAAGCGATTCTCTTGCCTCAGGCTCCCAAGTAGCTGGGGTTACAGGCGCCTGCCACAACGCCCGGCTATTTTTGTTGTTGTTATTGCTGCAGTTATTGTTTAGCTGGCCTGGGTTCGAACCCGCCACCCTCAGTGCATGTGGTCGGCGCCGTTACCACTGTACTATGGACACTGAGCCCCCAGAGCCTTTATTGTAACAAGAATGACATCTTCTTGAATTCAAACAAACTATTATCAAGGAGGGTACTAGAAAAATAAGGGAGACCTTTAGCTGTCAGATCAAAATAGGATTCAATAAACAGAGACATATGTATAAGATCTCAGAGAGCAAAATGTAATAACTTCCCTGGAATAGAACTGAGAAACAGAGAACCACAAAAAGAGTAATTGAGAAATGACACCTCAAATATAAATCATATAAAAGTTGAAGGGGAATACCAGGAAAGAACAACATAAAATCACCGTGAAAAAGCATACAAATACCATTACCCTTGCCTCACGTGAAAATGATTGAAAATTTTATAGCACTAAAGACCAAGGAAAGATAAAGATCAGACAATAAATATTAAAAGAGAGACAGGTACAACACAGACTGAGTCTAGGTTAGGGTTAAATATTGTTCTGAGAAGACTGTATCAGAAAGATGAAGGAGAACAAGATTTGTTTGAGTAACATATGCTTTTAGCAGTGCCTGAATATATTACAGTGCCTGAATATATTAATGTTTTATCTCTGTGGGAGAACTCAACATGACAAAATCTAGAAAAATATACCCCCTTTCCTTCCCAAAAATCATAGGACAGAAAGCAAAGAAAAAGTAAAAAGATAGCACTGAGAAATAAATGTTAAGTTTTTCATGTTTTAAGAGAAGGAAAGGAATAGCTTAACAGGCAGGTTAATTTATGAAAAACACAGTTAAGTAGACTACAGGCAGAAATATATTCCGTAAGTTAAGGAAAAACTGCTGCCTCAAGAACACTGTAGCTTCTCTTAAGATTGCAGCTAGGCCAGGCCTGACTGGCTCACACCTATAAGCCCAGTACTATGGGAGGCCAAGGCCGGGGGATTACTTGAACTCAGGAGTTTGAGACCAGCATGAGCCAGAGTGAGCCCTTGTCTCTAAAAATAGCCAGGCATTGTTTTGGGTGCCTGTAGTCCCACCTACTTGGGAGGCTGAGGCAAGAGAATCACTTGAGCCTAAGTTTGAGGTTGCTGTGAGCTATGATGCCACAGCACTCTATCAAGGGTATCAAGGGTGACAAACTGACACTCTGTCTCAAAAAAAAAGCTGCAGTTCTCAAATTTTATCATGCATCATCAAAAGCAGAGGCTGACATACTAAAGCCAAATTTGTCCCCCCATCGGTCTTTGTTAGTAAGTTTTACTAGAAGACAGTCACACCCATTCATGCATGTACTATGTAGGGCTACTTTCAAACCACAAGAGCAGAGGTGCATAGCTCTGAGACTGTATAGCCCACAAATCCTTAAATGCTTACTATCGTGACCTTCGTACAGAAAGTTTGACCTAGAAAGCTCATGAAAACATAATTACTAGACCCTACTAAGAATTTCTGAACCTGGCTCAGCGCCTGTAGCTCAGTGGCTAGGGTGTCAGCCACATACACCAGAGCTGATGGGTTCAAACGCAGTCCGGGTCTGCCAAACAACAATGACAACTACAACCCCCAAAATAGTTGGGTGTTGTGGTGGACGCCTGTAGTCCCAGCTACTTGGGAGGCTGAGGCAAGAGAATCAATCGAGTAAGCCCAAGAGTTTGAGGGTGCTGTGAGCTGTGATGCCATAGTACTCTACCAAGGGTGACAAAAGTGAGACTCTGTCTCAAAAAAGAAGAATTTCTGATCCAATAAATCTAGGGTACGGGGTGGGGAGGGTCTCAGAATTTGCATATCTGTTAGTTCACAGGTCATGCTCATACTGTTGGTTTAATAACTAACAAACTAAGAAATGTGGGCTCAGCACCTGTAGCTCAGTGGCTAGGGTGCCAGCCACATACACTGGAGCAGGTGGGTTTGAACCTGGCCCAGGCCTGCCAAACAACGACAACTATAACCAAAAAATAGCCGGGTGTTGTGGCAGGCACCTGTAATCCCAGATACTTAAGAGGCTGAGGCAAGAGGATCGCTTAAGTCCAAGAGTTTAAGGTTGCTCTGAGCTGTGACGCCACGGCACTCTACCAAGGGTGACATAATGAGACTCTGTCTCAAAAAAAAAAAACAAACTGAAGATTATTCTTTAGCTAAAATATGGACATGCAGGAAACTTCCCTAGAAAAGTTGGCCTAAATTGAGTATATAACAAAAGCCAATGGCTTTAGCCACCGGAGGAGATAAAAAAATGCACATTTAGGGCAGCACCTGTGGCTCAGTGTGTAGGGTGCCAGCCCCATATACCGAGGGTGGTGGGTTCAAACCTGGCCCCAGCCAGCTAAGAAGAAACAGCGGTGTTAACTGCAACAAAAAATAGCTGGGCGCTGTAGTGGGCACCTGTAGTCCCAGCTACTCGGGAGACTGAGGCAAGAGAATTCCTTAAGCCCAGGAGTTAAGAGGTTGTTGTGAGCTCTGACACCACAGCACTCTACTGAGGGTGACGAAATGAGACTCTTGTCTCAAAAACAACAAAAAACAAACAAAAGCACATTTAGGCTGAGCACAGTGGCTCATGGCTGTAATCCTAGCACTCTGGGAGGCCGAGGAGGGTGGACTGGCTGAGCTCACAGGTTCAAGACCAGCCTGAGCCAGAGAAAAACCGCATCTCCGCAAAAATAGCTGGGCATTGTGGTAGGTGCCTGTAGTCCCAGCTCCTCGGGAGGCTGAGGCAAGAGGATCACTTAAGCCCAAGAGTTTGAGGAAGCTGTGAGCTGTGATGCCACTGCATTCTATTGAGGGTGACAAAGTAAGACTCTGTCTCATACGGAAAAAAAAAATGCACATTTAGAAAAACTGTGGAAAGTATGTCACTAGAATAAGGTACTAGAGTCAGTATAGAAGCTTCGGAATATATAAAAAACATTCAAGTTTATAGGTGAGGTGGGATAGTCAAGAGCCTATTGCTCAAGTGTCAGGGCAGGTTTCATTTCAAGAGCCACAAGAAGACCCTTTTGAACAAAGAATAATATTAACTTGGGAAGAACAGTAGAGATGAAACCAATAGACCAGGCAAAAATGGTGGCTTAGGAAACTATAATAAGGGTGAAAATGAAGATAGGTGAATGGATCTAAGTTTTATTATGGAGGGAATGAATGAATATAAGAGATGAGGAAAGGATAAATATGATTCAACATTCTAGGAGATGAGGGAGATTAGAGAATGAATACATCCAGGTGACATGATTATACTGGGTTTTAAACTATTAAGTTTGAAATGCTAGCAGACAAAGAGGAATTCTCAAGAAGACAGTTGTTCTTAGAAAAGGTAGCAAGAGGAAAAAAATGAAAAAATAAATAAATGAAGAAACAAAGGAGAACATTAAAAAAGAATGTTGGATATAGAACACTGAGTGTTCAGCAAAGGTATGGGCTGGATAGTATGGTGACAATAAATTATAACTTTCTTTAAGTCAAGCTTTTCACAGACACAGCTTTTTACAGATCTTTTAAAATCTATATGAAATTTATTTAAATTATTGAGCATTAGCTGAAAAATCACAGCAAAATCCACAATACTTAAAGAGAACATGTTGATTTTCTACATTTAAAATTACCTGACATATTTTCTCCCAAATTTCATCACATCCAGCTTTTTCTTGAAAGCTAAGGGCCAAGTCATAATTTTCTGCTTCAGACCACACAATCAGAGTGTCCTTTGGAGACAAAAAAGGAGTCTGAATGATTAACGTACATTATCACAAATTACTTCAAAGTATAAAACAAATGAACAAAGCAACAGGAACGAGAACACCACTCATTTTTTTTCATTTTTATTTTTTTGAATTATGTACTGATATTACCAGAGGCCCCCCCCTTTAAATCAATGCCTTTTTATACTATACTTTGCCCAATCTACAAAATGAAAACAATGTTTTCCTTAAAGTTAAGTTTAACCAATATAGTTTTAAAGCATTACAAAATGAGTACACAATCCTTACCTACTAAAAGTAACAAATGAAACATTTATGCTCTCATTAAAATAGTGAAAGAGGAAGTCTATTAGTAACTAGGGCATGTTTGATGGATAGGATTAATTTAACTCTTTCTCTCTTCCTTTTATTGTCAGCATGTGTTCTTTTCCTGGGGCTTCTGAGGTCCATGAAGCTCTTGTAATTATTAGATAAATTTGTAGTATATTGGATAAACTTGTCTAGACCGAGGATTCTGTTTTTAACTTTCACTGACATGCTATGGTTGAAGCAGCAGCAAATTCCTAACATCTACCTTTTACTTCTATTCAGGCAGAACTTCCTTTTTCAAATGATAATAGGTTTAATAAATAGTTCAATAGTTTTTACTAAGATGTAATTTTAGCATGACATTACATACAACACTGAGACTACCAGATACATGGTATAGTAAAAATATTTATAGCAGTGATTCTCAACCTGTGAGTTGCAACCCCTCTGGGGAGTCGAATGACCCTTTCACAGGGGTCACCTAAGACCATCCTGCATATCAGATGTTTATATTATTATTCATAACAATAGCAAAATTATAGTTATGAAGTAGCAACGAAAACAATTTTATGGTCGGGGGTCACCACAACATGAAGAACTGTATTAAAGGGTCGCGGCATTAGGAAGGTTGAGAACACTGACTTAAACCCAAGAGTTTACTGACAAGGGACTATGGATCACGTCATACAACAAATGTTGAATGGTTTTAGGGAAAGGTTTTTTTTTTTTTTTGCAGTCTTTGGCTGGGGCTGGGTTTGAACTTGCCACCTCCAACATATGAGGCTGGGGCCCTACTCCTTTGAGCCACAGGGACTGCCCATTAGGGAAAGTTTTTAATAGCTATCTTCAAAATCTGAAGGGCTGCCAGTAATTTTTTCAAGCTGGACCAAAGGGAAGACATTAGAAGAATAATTAGGCTATAGTGCGCTGTGATTGTGCCTGTAAATAGCCACTGCACTCTAGCCAGGGCAATATAGCAAGACTCTTCCTTTTTTTTTTTTTTTTTTTTTTTTTGCAGTTTTTGGCAGGGGCTAGGTTTGAACCCGCCACCTCTGGCATAAGGGGCTGGTGCCCTACTACTTTGAGCTACAGGTGCCGCCCAAGACTCTTCCTCTTAAAAGAAATTAAAATTAAAAATTTAGGCCAGGCACAGTGGCTCATACCTATAATCCCAGCACTCTGGGAGGCCAAGACAGGAGGATCTTTTGAGCTCAGGAGTTCAAGACCAGTCTGAGCAAGAGAACTCATCTCTGCTAAAAACAGAAAAAACTAGGACGGTGCATGTGGCTCAGTGGATAGGGCACCAGCCCCATATACCAAGGGTGGCGGATTCGAACTGGGCCCCAGCCAAACTGCAACAAAAAACATAGCTGGGCGTTGTAGCAGGTGCCTATAGTCACAGCTACTGGGAGGCTGAAGTGATTCTTAGGTCCTAAGCTGGCACCCTACCCACTGAGGAGTTGGAGGTTGCTGTTAGCTGTGTGATGCCCATGGCCCTCTATCGAGGGCGATAAAGTAAAACTCTGTCTCTACAAAAAAAAAAAAAAAGAAGAAGAAAAAAAAAAAGAAAGAAAGAAGGAAAGAAAGCAAGAAAAATCTAGCCAGGAGTTATACACAGAGCCTATAGTCCCAGCTACCTGGGGAGGCTGAGGCCAGAGGATCTCTCCCAAGAGTTTGAGGTTGCTACTGTGAGCTATGACGATGGCATGGCACTCCAAGGCAACAGAGTGAGGCCTCAGTTTCATCACTTTTACAATGGGAATGATATATACAGTTATGAAAATTAATAATCTAAGTACCATTTGTCTGTGATAGGACTAAGGTTAAAGGAAAGTAATCATCTCAGAAGACAGGAGGACAATTTGCTCAAATTAAATGGCTCCTAAAAATTTACAAGTATCAGCGAAATAAGGACTATGAGAATAAATCTAAAGCCTATCTTACATTAGTAATAAATTTAACACAATTATAAGCAATTGCTCAGCTACGATGTATATCTAGATTGTTTGGGTGCTGATGCTTCAATCAGGATGAAGCCAGATATATAATCTTAATTACCCATTTGACAAATTTAGCAAGTTTGAAAAATCTTAGAAATTGCTCATCTCCCTTTAAGGGTTTAATTTTCTTTTCTTTTCTTTGTATTTTTCTTTGAGACAGAGTCTCACTTTGTTGCCCTGGGTATAATGCTGTGGCATCATAGCTCACAGCAACCTTAAACTCTAGGGCTCAAGAGATTCTCTTGCCTCAGTCTCCAAAGCAGCTAGGACTACAGGCACCTGCCACAACACCCAGACTTTTTTTTTTTGAGAAAGTTTCACTATGTCACTCTCGGTAGAATGCTGTGGCATCACAGCTCACAGCAACCTCACCTTCCCAAGTAGCTGCGACTACACCCAGCTATTCTGTTATTATTGTTGTCATTGTTATTTGACAAAGACAACGCCCAGCTATTTTGTTGTTGTTATTATTGCTGTCATTGTTACTTGACAGGCCCGGGCTGGGTTTGAACCTGTCAGTCGTGGTGTATGTGGCTGGCATTGAGCCCGCCCAGCTATTTTTTGAGATGGGGGTCTCACTCTTGCTTAGGCTGGTCTGGAACCTGTGAGCTCAGGAAATCCACCTGCCTCCCTGAGTGCTAGATTACAAGTGTGAGCCAGCACGCTGAGCGCGAAGAGCCTGATTTTCACCAAATCATCTTGTTTATCAACCAGCAACCTATAGGTGGAAACATAGGAATTTGTTCATTCACACTCAAAATAGGCTCTACCTTTCTTTTTTCTTAGGATGTGCTTTCATTCTTCAGCTGACAAAAATGTCAATATGAATGTAATGTAGTTAAGTATGGAAGATCAAGCCCAAATATTCTAGTCTCCAGCTATTTAGGCAAACCCGAAAGTTTTTTTAAGAACGCTAAGTGCATTAAAGTGCTTAACAGATCATTAAACTATCAAGAAAAAAAAGATTTTAAGGTAAGGTCTGTCACTCTAGACTGCAGGGCAGTGGTGACACTATAGCTCACTGCAGCCTTGAACTTATGGGCTCAAAGCATTCTTCCTGCCTTCAATCCCCCAAAAGCATGTACACTATACCTAGCTATTTTTTTTTTTTTATTTTTAGAGACAGAGTCTCACTTTATCGCTCTTGGTAGAGTGCCGTTGTGTCACAACTCACAGCAATATCCAACTCCTGGGCTTAGGCGATTCTCTTGCCTCAGCCTCCGGAGTAGCTGAGACCACAGGCGCCTGCCACACCACCTGGCTTTTTTTGTTGCGGTTTGGCCAGGGCCGGGTTTGAACCCGCCACCCTCAGTATATGGGGCCAGAACCCTACCCACTGAGCCACAGGCGCTGCCCATTGTATCTGCATTTTCAAGGTAATAAGAGAACTGGTATTGATTTCATTGGCTGTGCAGAAAATCCAATATACCTTGTGTGTACTGAATAAATACCATCTGATGATAATGTGAATCAGTACTAATTATCACATTAATGATAGCTTTTTTTCCTGTAGTTTATAAGGAACTTTAGGGCTCAGTTGCTAGAATACCTGGAACACAAACTCAGGTTAACTTGAGGTAATCTTTTTTTAGAAAAAGAAAATCACTGGCTCCGCGCCTGTAGCTTAGCATTTAGGGCACCAGCCACATACACTGGGGCTGGTGGGTTTGAACCTGGTGTTCGAACCTGGCTCGGGCCTGCCAAACAATGACAACTGAAACAAAAAAAATAGCTGGGCAGTGTGGCGGGCGCCTGTAGTCCCAGCTACTTGGGAAGCTGAGATAAGAGAATCGCTTAAGCCCAAGACTTAGAGGTTGCTGTGAGGCCACAGCACTCTATGGAGGGCAGACATAGTGAGACTCTATCCAAAAAAAAAAAGAAATTACTGCATTAGGGCCCAGCTAGATGGCTCACGCCTATAATCCTAAAACTCTGGGAGGCCGAGGTGGGTGGATTGCCTTGAGCTGATAGGTTTGAGACCAGACTGAGCCAGAGAGAGACCTCGCCTCTAAAAATAGTCAGGCCATGGCTCGGTACCCCGTAGCTCAGTGGTTAGGGCGCCAGCTACTTACACTGGGTCTGGTGGGTTTGAGCCCAACCTGGGCCTGCTAGACAATGACAACTACAATTAAAAAAAACCAAAAAAACAAAAAAACCCAAAAAAACAAAGGCTTGGCGCTCGCAGCTCAGTAGGTAGGGCACTAGCCACATACACCGAAGTTGGGAGGTTTGAGCCTGGCCAAGGCCTGCTAAACAACAATGACAATTGCAACCAAAAAAAAAAAAAGCCGGGTGTTGTGGCGGGCACCTATGGTCCCAGCTACTCAAGAGGCCTAGGCAAAAGAATCGCTTGAGCCCAAGAGTTTGAGATTGCTGTGAGCTTTTATACCACAGCACACTACCAACAGTGACAAAGTGAGACTGTCTCAAAAAAAGAGAATACTGCATTAAACACTATAAAAATTGGCAGAAATCCTATTTTAAAGTTAGAAGAGTAACCTGCTCTGATTTCTTCATTGTTAAGGAATCAGATGGCAATGTCCATTTAATCAAACAGAAGGATTATATCCAAGATAAAACACATCTTCACTATTTTACCTGTTGTTTCTGGTATGCAGTGTTAGGATTTATTTTGGACTCTAAAAGTAGAGAACCTAGGAAACAGAAAAAGAAGACAGTCCATTTATGTTACTGCAAATCAACAAAATTATATTCCCTTACATCATATGTATTTCCTTTTTAAACATCTAATGCACATACAACTTCAGTTAAGGAAAAATTATTTTTAAAACAAGTTTAAATACAATAACTTATAACCTAAGAAATACTATTTTATACATGCTTACTCTTAACAAAACAGACATGACAATCTAAAGAGAGAAGACTGGACAGTAATATAAATCTAACAATTATGGACAGCACAGGGTAGTGGAACAGCACAGTGTAAAGCCAGATGATCTGATTTAAATCTTTGTGTGACTTAGAGAACAACATAAAGTATAAGCCACTATCCGAGTACATTCTCAAATTCTGCCTCACTTTCAGAATTCTTTCTTTCTTTCTTTTTTTTTTTTTTTTGAGACAGAGTCTCATTATGTCGCCCTTGATAGAGTGCCAGTGGCATAACAGCTCACAGCAACCTCTAACTCTTGGGCTTAAGCATATGTGACTGGCACCCTAACCACTGAGCATGGGCGCCGAGCCACAATTCTATTTTTCTTTCTGAGACAGAGCCTCAAGCTGTCGCCCTGGGTAGAGTGCTGTGGCATCACAGCTCACAGCAACCTCTAACTCCTGGGCTCAAGCAATTCTCCTACCTCAGCCTCCCAAGTAGCTGGGACTGCGGGCACCTGCCACAATGCCAGGCTATTTTTTGGTTGCAGCCCTCGTTGTTTGGCGGGCTGGGGCTGGATTCAAACCTGCCAGCTCAGGTGTATGTGGCTGGCACCTTAGCCACTTGAGCCACAGGAGGCAAGCCATATAATTCGATTTCTTAATACAGGAATTATCATGCTTCTCTATCTTCAAATAATTTATTTCTCATAGTAAGCTAATTTGCACATTTGTCTTTTCCCTGGCAGTATCCTAGAAAATAATTACTGCTTTGTGAGGAAGAGCAAATTTTAAAGACTAAAATTATACTTCTTCCAGCCCCTCATCAGCCAATTCCAGTCTACCTGGAAGCATTACCTAAAGATAAATCCTGACCCTAAATATTGAGAAGAAGCAATTTTCTCTGCAGCTGTCTCACATACAGAGCTTTTATACCTTCTCATATTACATTTAACAGCTGCTTTGCCCATTCCAACCAATGACTAGACATTTGTGAACAGTGCTCTTAACATTTCCAAATTTAATTTGCTTCTGTTAAAATTAATTTTATGATGCTGTCCAATATTAGTGATTTACTGAACATTCACTATACACAGTGGTAATACTGAATATAGTAAAAGATTAGCCTTTATACCAAGTTGTGAATACGCAATTTGTGAACATCCCATGCACAAGAACAGCTTTCCACGAATTCTTTGTACTCTGTCTACCACAGGTGACCTGATTAACTCAAAATCTGTTCCTTACCCTTTCTGTACTTAAGGTACTTGACTATTCTCCAAATTTGTTTCCACCTGTACTCCCTGGCCCCATTTCCTTCAACCTTTTCCTCCTTTTTTTAAACAAAAAACTGGTTTTGATTTATTAAGGTTCAGATAAGCAATCTCACATTTTAGAGAAAATTTTGTTTCTATTATCTTCCTCATTTTCTAACTTTTTGGAATCTTGCCAGATTAATCAAAACAATTTTTCCAGTTCCCCTTTAATTCTCTTTATACAATTACTGGGGGGTTATTTTGGTGATTATTAAGAGCTGCGCTAGTGTTACATTCTCAACAAGAAAAAGCAGCAAGAGAATCAACAGAGTGAATTCAGTGCCTAGAGCCCCCTTAGAAGTATAAAAGTCTAACTATACTTGTAGTTTTCTGCTATTTTTATTATTAGAACAAAAATTGTTTTATTATTTTCCAATGAAATCAAAGTGGTCAGGTACATTATAGATCAAATTTCCTTTTTAAAGATTAGTCAAAGCATATAATTATACTTAAATGATGGTTTATTTAGAGTAAAGAGACTAGGGCAGATAGGACAGATGAGACAGATGAAGGGGCTTGAAGACTGGGTACAGGTGTTAAGTAAACAACCCTCAAGGAGAAGCTAACTTAGAGGGGTTGATAGCCTCAAAGGGCTTCAGCCACCTTGTCAGCTACTCTGTCTTTAGCTAAACACATTATCATTTACATTGTGATTTTAAAATTTCTCTACCCTTGAAATCACCATGACAGTTCTGAGACAATAGCATACATTTTAAAACATCAAGGAACCAAATTCCAGGAATTACTATATGAATTCTGAGTAAAAACCAACCCTTAACCTTGAATATTTTTCCCCTCAATTATTAAGACTTCAAAAGACAAAACATCACCACCACTTCCTCCTTTTCTTTGAGCCTGCCCACTCTCTGAGTGTACTTTTGCTTACAATAAAGAGAAAAAAAGGCTGGACACAGTGGCTCACACCTATAATCCCAGCACATGGGAGGCTGAGGTGGGTGGATTGCCTAAACTCACAGGTTCGAGACCAACTTGAGCAAGAGCAAGAGCAAGACCAAGACTCTGTCTCTTAACAACAGCCAGCGTTGGGTGGAGTCTGTGGCTCAAAGGAGTAGGGCTCTGGCCTCATATGCTGGAGGTGGCGGGTTCAAACCCAGCAGAAAAAAACAGCCAGTGTTGTGGGGGGCACCTGTAGTCCTAGCTACTTGGGACACTGAAACAACCGAGGGTGACCAACTGAGACTCTGTCTCAATTAAAAAAAAAAAAAAAAGCAGTTACTTGCTGATCACCAAGAACTTGGAAAAAAACTCCCACTTGGAGGCTGCTAAGTTTCTATGAGAAAATATAGTCCAAAAAACTTACTATGAAATACGACTCATGTCCTTAAAAACAACCCATCTCTACAAAATTAAATAGGATAGAATTAATGAAAGAACCAGGTTACTTCATAAAATTATATTCCAGAGAATACAAGAGGCCTGGTGCCATAGAACCAAATTAAGTAATGCCTGTTTAAAAGCTAAACTGCACAAAAGTACAACCTACCCACAAGAAAATAATGGACATTATTAAAATTTAAAACTTTTAGTTATTTGTGCTGCAATCAATACCATCATGTGAAAAGAACACCCACAGAATGGGATATAATATTTGGAAATCATGTATCTGACAAAGGACTTATATCCAGAAAATTTAATTCCTACAACTCTAAACTAAAAAGATAACACAATTTAAAAGTGGGCAACAAACTTCGACAGTTCTCAAAAAAGGATAAACAGCCAATAAACACGAAAAAATGCTCATCGTGTCATTAGGGAACTGCAAATCAAAACCACAAAGGAGACACCATTTCACACTCACTAGGATGTCTATGATCAAAGATAGATGATAACAATTGCTGACAACACTGTGGAGACATTGGAGTCCTCACATATTGCTTATGGAAACATGAAATGAGGCATCCTCTTCAGAAAAAGCTTTGCAGCTCCTCAAAAAGCAGAATTACCCAGCAATTTACTTCCTAAGTAATATACCCAAAGAAATAACAACATGCCCACACGAAAACATGTACATGAGACCTCATCTCCAAAAATAGCTGGGTGTTGAGGCGGGTGCTTGTAGTCCCAGCTACTTGGGAGACTGAGGCAAGAGAATCACTTAAGCCCAAGAGTTTGAGGTTGCTGTGAGCTGTGATGCCACAGCACTCTACCAGGGCAACAGCTTGAGACGCTGTCTCAAAAAAAAAAAATTTTTTTTTTTTAAATTAAAAACTCAAATTAAGAACTCAAAACACCTGGCACAGGGATTGAATTTAGCACACTGAGTTGTGCTTTCAAGAAACACACACTTGCCTTGGCAGCTGCTAAAAACAACAAAAAAATTGGCAGTTCAGTGGTATGACATTTTATGTTACCTAATCCCCATTAGCAATTATTTCTAAAGTACCTGTCCTTTTTGCATTTTCTTTATAACTCTCAGTAGAGTTTACAGGGTCAGGATAAGCAAAGGGAAGAAAAAAGAAATCATAAGTTTAAAGTTTGGAGTGTTCTCTCCCAACACACACAATTTACTTCTGGTGTTGGCAAATTCCTTTTTCTCTGGGTCATTCAGGATGTTATGGGGAGTATCTCTCCTGAAACCCATTTCAGCCATGCCCTGTAGATTTGGGCTAAGATACCATTTTAGAAAATCCAGCTCTGGTCCCCAATATGATATTCCCAAAGAGATAAGTAGGTTACACAGCCTGGAACATGGGAAACAGCCTTTCAATTTGGGGGCTACGTAAGATAATAAATAACTAAAAGACGGGCAGGCACGGTGGCTCACGCCTGAAATCCTAGCACTCTGGGAGGCTGAGGCAGGCAGATTGCTTGACTTCACGAGTATGAGACCAGCCTGAGCAAAAGCAAGACCCCATCTTTACTAAAAGAAAAACTGAGGCAAGAGGATCACTTGAGCCCAAGAGTTGGAGGCTGCTGTGAGCTATGACACCACTACACTTTACTCTGGGCAACGGCTTGAGACTCTGTCTAAAAAAAAAAAAAAAGACACATTACTAGCTGAACTCCTAGTCCATCATCTATTATTACTCCCCCACTGTCTACTAGTTTTTATCCAGTCAAATTATGAACACTTCACCAGTCAACTGAAAAAGATCCAGTTGATTGTTAATGTGAATTAACACAATTCTCCTGCAACATGTTCATTTGTATCACTTGCTGTATTTACAGTACTAGGACATCAATTCTATCCTATTAATGTATTGCAGCGGTTCTCAACCTGTGGGTTATGACCCCTTTGTAACAATGAAAATACATCCTGCATACCAGATCTTTATGATTCATAACAGTAGCAAAATTACAGTTACGAAGTAGTAACAAAAATAATTTTGTGGTTGAGGGTCACCAAAACATGAGGAACTGTATTAAAGGGTCACGACATTAATAAGGTTGAGAACCACTGATGTATAGGTATGGACAAGGATACAGAGTTCAACTTTAGGTGCGAGGCATTTACCATGGTAGCAGAGATTATGGGAGAAAATGAAGATGATCCTTCGTAGGAGATATCAGCAAAATTAAGAGAGAGACAGAGAAGGTTCTCCCTAAGTGTTAATACACGGTTCGGATTATAACCACATCCAGGATTAACTGAATTATCTGAAGCTCACATTCAAGACCGCCCTTCTTCCCACTTCAACTCATTTGAGAAACACATTATCTTCTCCAATAAAATAGATACCTTTATCCATCAAGAGCAATCCAAAAACATACACCCATGACACCTCCCACACATCTGAAAAAGACACTGTCACACAGATCAGAGAACAATAACTCTAAACAGAAAACTCTAATATCAAGACTTTATTTATTTATTTTTTTTAGACAGAGCCTCAAGCTGTCACCCTGGGTAGAGTGCTGTAGCATCACAGCTCACAGCAACCTCCAATTCCTGGGTTCAAGCGAGTCTCCTGCCTCTGCCTCCCAAGTAGCTGGGACTACAGGCGCCTGCCACAACGCCCGGCCATTTTTGGGTTGCAGCTGTCATTGTTGTTTGGCGGGCCAGGGCTGGATTCGAACCTGCCAGCTCAAGTGTACGTGGCTGGCGCCTTAGCCCGTTGAGCCACAGGCGCCAAGCCAACATCAAGACTTTAGAAAGGACTCTCAACTTTCAACCAGAAATATTAGGAAGGAAATACAAAGGAAGAAAATCAAGAGAAAGTAATCAAGCTAAGAGGAATGCATCAGTACAAATTAAATTTGTTACTGTGAAATCGAACATTTCATACCACCTACAAAAACCCAAAAATCCTCAGCAAAGGTAAACTAAAAGAGTACTTCTGCACACCAAATGCCTGTCAAGAGTCCATAGTCCAGGGTAGTGCCTGTGGCTCAGTGAGTAGGGTGCTGGCCCCATATACGAAGGGTGGCAAGTTCAAATCCAGCCCTGGCCAAACTGCAACAACTAAAAAAAAATAAATAAATAAATCATTGAATCATTAAAAAAAAAAAAAAAAGAGTCCACAGTCCAAAGAAGTTCTGATAAGTCTACTAATATTGATATTTGCACATGTACTTCCTCAAAAAAAAAATAAATAAATAAAAGGGGCATTTACTACTACCAAAACTGAAAATTACTACAGCCATTTTAGGGCCATTTATCTTTACCTACCCAACTTTTAAACACATACTATCCTTTGATCCAACAATTCTTCTAGACAATTGCTTATACCTTTCACACAGGGCCAGGGTATGTGAATAAAGATTTCATTAGTACTGTTTGTAATGGCAAAGTCTTTTAGAAACTATCTACACCAGCTACTCTCAAAGTGTGCTCAGAAACACCAAGGGGTCTGGAAAGCCAAAACTATTTTCATTATGATACTAAGAGGTTATTTGTCTTTTGCACCATTAATTTTCTCAGAGTTTACACTGATATTGCAAAAGACTGAATGCAGAAGCAGATGAACATTTTCTTCGTCTTTAAAAATTAAGCCTGAAGTTAAAGACATTTATACAAAGTGTTAACAACAGCACTCTTCTCACTGAATTTTTTAGTTTTAGAAAGTTCTTTTTCTTAAAAATGTTATTCTATTAACATGTAAAGTTAAAATATTTTAAAGTGAAATGATACATGTTTTTTAAAGTCTCAGTTTTAATTTCTAATGTAGGGAATAGTAAGATACAACCCAAATGAAAAGCATTTGGTGATCCTCAGCTTAAGAGTTCAAGAGTAGCCTGAGAAAAAAAGTTTGAGAAATGCTACTGTCACCAACAGGGGGGTACTGGGATTAAATACGGGAGTGGAATACTACGCTATTTTTACATGAGATAGATCTGTGTACCCCTCCCACACACACACAGAGGCCCCAATTTATAATAAGAGGTCCAAGTACTCAGGAATAGAAGGGGAAATGCCATTCAGACCATCACCAACTGCAGGTAGAAGCTGTATATACCAAATAGCAAGAAAAAGTAACAATAAAACAAATTATATAGCTATGAGCATATTAGGTCTGATAATTAAGTTTGTGAACACATCCCAGTACAAGTGCTACATACCTCATTGCAGAATATCTCTAAAGTAGTCACCTTCAAAGTACTCCCCTTGGTTCGGAACCTAGACACTAACACCAACGCCAAATCCACCCTTCAAAGTAATTTTGGAACTCTTTTGCTGAAATGGCCATCAGAGCTATTGTCATATTATCCTTTTTCTTTTTTTTTTTTTTTTTTTTTGAGACAGAGCCTCAAGCTGTCACCCTGGAGAGAGTGCTGTAGCATTACAGCTCACAGCAACCTCCAATTCCTGGGCTCAAACGAGTCCCCTGTCTCCACCTCCCAAGTAGCTGGGACTACAGGCGCCTGCCACAACACCCAGCCAGTTTTTGGTTGCTGCCTTCATTGTTTGGCAGGCTCAGGCTGGATTCGAACCCGCCAGCTAAGGTGTATGTGGCTGGCGCCTTAGCCGCTTGAGCCACAGGCACCGAGCCTCAATATACTAATTGTTGAGTGAATGAATAGCTATAGAAAATGGTGAGTGTGAAAGCACACC